>AWOL01S0004025.1:28070-40823 GCA_000715115.1 Nicotiana otophora | reverse complement strand
AAAAAAAAAAAAAAATTTGAATCATTTATTAGCTATACTATCATTCTTGATGGTTCTCTGATTGTTCATATTCTCTGGCCTGCAGTTCTCTGTTCTTCTGATAGTTTTGATCTCTATAATCATAGTTGCTTTATGTCTGTTCACACAATTTCTCCATCTTTGAATAGGAATATTTGCTTAGCTTCCTTAAAAGTCAAGGTCATGAACTTACTTGAATTAACAAGCATGATTGGACATTTCGCGAAAAAAGAATAAAAAGCACTAAGCAAAATGGTGAGATACGCATGGATTATCATATGCAATACATGGAAAGTGAGGATGATATGGTTGTTCTCATCCCTTGATTTGACATTACAAATAGAAACAGAATTTCTGATAGGAGCTCCGTTTAACTTTTAACAATACCTTATTGAGTGTCCCAATTCTAATTAGGGTCTGTCATCAGTCTTTGATGAGCAGGTTCAATGTCCAAGGTTTCCCCACAATTTTGGTATTTGGTGCTGACAAGGACAGCCCTGTCCCATACGAAGGTGCAAGAACAGCTTCAGCCATTGAGTCCTTTGGATTAGAGCAGCTGGAAACAAATGTTGCACCTCCTGAAGTGATTGAGTTGACTAGCCCAGTAAGCTTACTTTAATAATCCGTTGAACTCTTCTTCTGTCTTGCTTTTTATAACAATTAAAATATGACTTAATTTGATCTCTTTCCTACTGAAGGATGTCATGGAAGAGAAATGTAATTCTGCTGCAATCTGCTTTGTTTCGTTCCTGCCGGATATATTAGATTCCAAGGCTGAAGGAAGGAACAAATACCTAGAAATGTTGTTATCTGTTGCGGAGAAGTTCAAGAGAAATCCCTACAGGCAAGTGCACACCACACATATTGCAATCTATTCTTCAATAGAAATCTTCTCAGGTGTAATACAATCATGTGGCTTGAACTATTCTCGAATATAGACATAAACCTAATATTTGGTCAATTTTACAGTTACGTTTGGGTGGCTGCTGGTAAGCAACCAGACCTTGAAAAGCACGTCGGTGTAGGTGGTTATGGATATCCAGCTATGGTAGCTTTGAATGTTAAAAAAGGAGTATGTGCACCTCTTAAGAGTGCGTTCCAGCGCCAGCCGATAATGTAAGTAACTTCGCCCACACCATTTTGTGTTCCCTACTGTATTTGGGATTGAACATGACACTATTCATTTTGCGTATACAGAGATTTTGTGAAAGAAGCTGGACTTGGTGGAAAAGGTAATCTTCCATTAGCTGCTACTCCTTCAATTGTAAAAACTGAAGCATGGGATGGAAAAGATGGGGAAATCATTGAAGAAGATGAGTTTTCCCTTGAAGAACTTATGGGCGACGACACACCAAACAAGGATGAGTTATAATTCTTCTTCACTCTCATAGAGTATTATGTTAAGCTAGTTAGAAACAGTTTTGACGTAACAAACCGTGTATTACCGTGTTATAGTTTGTTCATCATCAGATTGACATCCCCAGTTCAAAAGATTTCCTTTTTCCTTTGTTTCCTCTGGAAGTTTACATGGATTGTTACTCTTGGGGATATATGAGAAGTCACTTTTTCTGTTGTTATATTACGTAAGTCAGTGCTATAACAGGTTTAGAACATAATATTTATTGCAGACTATAGCACTACACCACCTTGTATTGCCGGGAAAAGTTTCAAGATTTTCTGGACTATGTATTTGTTGTCAAAGTTAGCTATTTATCGTGTGGATGGTCATGATATTTTGATTGATCCTCGATAATTGAATGCATTCCCTTTCTTAAAAGTTTTTAAGAGATTCACAAATGATAGAAAAATGGGTATATGAATTTTGAAATGAAAAATTGGTAAATGACTGAGTAGATTGAAACAGGTTCCCAAGCTCGTGGATGATATTCTGGTTAACTAATAAGAGATTCACAAATTAAATGATAGGAAAATGGGCATATAAATCTTGACTTTTTGAGTGTTTTTACGTGAATACTTTAGATTATCATGGTTTAAAAGTCATCTTTTTATTATTTCTCATTGATTTTGACATGGTTCTTCATTATTGACCTGCTTGTCCCTTCAGAGAGAGTATAATAACTAAGAAGTTTTTCTCTTTCTCTATTAGCTTCGTAAATAAAATTTTACTCGTAACTAGTTCCACAATCGAATAAAAGATATTCAAATTGTTTAGATTAGCAATTCGAATGACCATAAAAATGATTATGAACTCTTTTTGATCTTTTTATGAACTAACTTTTAGAAAAATAAAAGAGCATAGAACAAGAACAATATCAATAAAAGGTAATTCTATTAGCAACATAAAATCACTCATCTTCTCATATTACATATCCTTCTTCGTATGAGGGATGAAAGAACATCACGCAACAACACCAGTTTACGTAACTAGAAATCCACTCAATCTAAGAATATACACACGTAATTACATACTAATTATATATGGGTTTATGGAATAACCAAAGCATACAAATAGATAATCTCCATCTTATAATTATTCTAAAAACTTGGACAGAGCTGTTTTAACCACATGGTCGGCGATGATACGATCTGTTTTTTCCGTTGGATGAAATGCATCCCAAAATATGTATTTATTTGCATCTTTACATGTGAAAAGATTATATCGATCACACGCATAACCCATCTCAAATAGTCCTGTTGCGCAGCACGCGAGTGAAGCCACCTCAAACCCTGTCAAATAACAAGATTATCGTAATACGTACTATGAGTTTATGTGACAGTGTAAATAACCTATATATGGTAGTAACATAGAAAGTATATCAGTAATAACCTGTTATAATCAATATTTTAATAACACTTATGGTGTAAACTATAAGTGTATAACTTAAACTCTAATAAGTACTATAATATTTAAGACGTTATAGCACTAGTAGAAAATAGTTGAAATCAATATAGAGGAGTTGTTTATTGGAAAAATATATCTTATAAGTTTAGAAAAATTATTTTACGGGATCATATTTAAAACTAATTATGGTACTTCGATTTTTCAAGAGGTTCAAGCGGCCTTTAATCTTCTAAGAACTCAAGTAAATACAATCAACCATCTCTATAACAACCTCGTTTGTTTTGAGCATTACTATACTGAAATGGTGATATAGAGAAAAAATATTGTAACATAACATGAAATATTGGTTCCAAAGAAAACTTGATTGTTATAGTGAAGTGATGTTATGACCAATATAGAGGAATTTGACTGTATGGAGTTTACGCTATCAAAAAATATTTTCTTAATTAACTAAAGGAAAAAAAAGGGGAAAGACGTACCATATAAGGAAGGCTTTTTAATCATTTGTAGCATAATATTGTAAGGATTAGAGAGAACAACTTGAATCCCAGAAAGCTCTTTGTTTAGCTCAATTACCAAACCACTCAATTTGTCATTAAAATTCGTAGCCACAACGTTGTAACTCTCCATACATTCATTCCCATTAGCCATGTTACTTGTTCTTTCTAATGGCATACATCCCATTGGAGGAAGTCCACCTAGTGATATTTTTCTTGCTCCAAGATTGTACAAATTGGTTACAAAATTCTTGGCTATTCCAATTAGGAAAGTTTGGTATTGATCCACAGTGTATTGAGATCTTCTTTGAGGCATTGTGTAGTAGTTTTCAAGGAAGTCATTTGTTCCAAGACTTGAGGCATATAACGCCTCACTTATTACTTCATTTGCCTTTGCATCGCCAAGATAAGTCCTTAGTTTCTTTTGATATTCTTTATAATACTCCAATTCTTTCCATAAGGGTATGACCCCCTGCAATAATTTAAGTCATGCAATAGAAGCCATTCAATAAAACGACAAGAGTAACATGGTAAGATTATGATCATATATAATCTAACCTTTATCCCATTTTATATAACACTCTTTTCTACTTAATCAGTTCAGACAATATGACACCAATTTGTATTGTAAACAATTTCGTATTTTATTCTAACATAAATAACTTTTTTGGGACCTCACTTGATAGGAAAATCGATGTATTATTAGGGGAGAATAATAAGAAGTGACATGTGAAACTTTTATGTCAATTCGGGACACTGATAAAATTTAGAACATATGAAACTCTTATCACCTTTAATTAACTCTTCATAATAAGAGTAATTTCGGTACCTTGCATATATTATATTTTTTTGTCAAAAATATTCTTTTATTTCTTAAACTTTATATTCAATCAAACTGCTAACCGGTAAAGTTGCTGCTATGTGACCAGGAGATCACAGGTTCGAGCCGTGGAAACAACCTCTTATAAAAATGCAGGATAAGACTGCGTACGATAGACTCTTGTGGTCCGGCTCTTCCCCGGACCCCGCGCATAGCTAGCGGGAGCTTAGTACATCGGGCTGCCTTTTTTTCAATAAAACTGCTATAAGCTTCCAAAATGTTAATTATTATTAGCTACTTCAACCCAAATATACTCGTAAGATACTATCATACTATTCCCTTAAGCCCAAGACCACAGGATTTTGTTCTTCAAAGGTTGCAATTAAGAGTAAACATAACTTATTTTTCTTATAGACTTTTAATATGTACTTTGATCGCACAAATAACTCTGTAAAACTAGCTCCGGAAATAAATAATGCTTAAGCGCGCGACCTACATCGGGCCGTCTTCTGTGGGGCAAGTGCCAGGCCAATCAAAGTAGCAGTAGTACTATTTTTTTATTAAACAAGTACAAGCTCTAAAGTCAAAAACATGTTAAGAATATTGCAAAGAGGCTTACGAGAACATCAGCAGTGGCATTATCATATCCAGTTCCAGCAGAGGCAAAACTAACTCCAACAGCAAAATCAGAAATATTATAAGCTGGATCCAAATATGCTGGAACTGTTGGTTTTAAACCAGCAGCTTCCGAAATAAAATCAGTGGTAATTCTTCCATTAGAAAACCGACCTGTCGGCCGACCACCGGCAAAATCTCTACCATATGGCATAAAATCACTTTTCGCAATTGTCTGAATATAGTTGTTATTACCCGAATCGACCGATGAATCGCCGAAAACAATAATTGCCGGAATTTTGGCATTTGTTTTAGCTAGTAATAACAAGAAAATTTGAGTTATAATTAGGAGCCATGATATTCTAATATGTGCCATTTTAATTTCTGTGTGGTTATTTTCGTGCTATGTAGTTGAGTGGTTATATAGTGCAAAAATTAAAGGCTAGTAGTGAAAAAAGGAGAGACCAAAGTCATGAATGAACTAATTTTGTTGGGGGTTATAATAAATAGGTGTACAATTTTAGGCAGTATAGGGACAAGGACACAGAGCTACACGAGGGTCATTTCGTGTTGACATTGCAATGATGGAAAGTGGATTTTGTAAAACTACCAAATCCAAAAAAAATAGGTGCATTAATTTATGAATCCAACTACGTACGTACTTGTTTTGGCTCTGATATAGAAAAGTTTAATTTAGCCTTTTCTACTGAAGAAGTGCACTTGAAATGATCCTATTTGTCTTGTGGTCCTCTAACAACCATACATATTGTTGTTGAAACTTGAATATATATACTTAGGAGTACTATTTTGAGTTTGGCATCACTCAAGACGGATTCAAGATTTAAATATGAGTTCATATTCGAAATTTTACCGTATTCCCTTTAATTTAATTGGTTCAAAACTCTAATAATTTTTTGGACAAAAATATAAGGTATGAGCCAAAGGCGGCTCAACAACACTTGGGGCCTAAAGCCAAATTTTAATTGGAGGTCCTTCAATAATAATTTTAATAAATATTTTTATTTAGGATATATTTTATAACTTTTTGAGATGCAAAATTATTAATTAGTTTTCTATAATCGATTTCTTCTAATAGGCTTGTGACTTGTTCATCTAAAAACACTCCCCTATAGTTTCGAATTTAGTTTTTCTATTGTTTGTGAAAATTTTATCAAGATTTTCTTTTTTAGATTGTATATTTCAACTCTTCTCCTTGTTTTTTAGAATAACAAGATTTATATTTTCTAGTTGTCATATTCAAATTCTAATAAATATTTTAAAAATATACCTATGAAGTAAAAATAACAAATATAACAAATTTAAGATAAAAAAAGATACTGAAAAGTTAGAATGAAAGAACTAGATTCAAGAAGTATGAAGACTTAATTCCAAATGTCGTAATGCTGCTTCAAATATTTCTCGCAAGCTTTAAACGTGAGAAAGAACAGAAAATAAGACACAATTTAGTATAAGGAAAGTAATTTTAACTATGTCTTTAAGAAGCAACATAAATTATGGGAAGTTTTGAACAACAAATAGTTCATCTTAGAAAAAGTAAGAAAGAATATAAGACAAAGTATGTAAATTGATGGAAAAGGTGAAATGAAAGATTGTAGCTCTTCCATAAATCAAGAAAGAGAGTGTAAAGGATTAACCCGTCACTTATTCATAGCTAAAATGTTGGCTTTTCTTTTATAAGAAAATTTTCATTTTTTTGTAAATAGTACTCGATATTTTTCAAAACATAAAGTAAAATATAAGCCCATTATTATTGAAAATGGGGCCCCAAAATTTGGGGGCCTAAAGCAACAGCTTTAACTGCTTTATGGTTAAGCCGGCACTGGTATGAGCGAAAACTATGGGTTCAAATACGCCCTTGTCTCTACTAATACCAAAAACATACTTCGATAACTGATCTCCTGACGTGTAGAAATAATTTTGACTGCATTTTTTTTTTCTGTTGATGAACTTAGTTTTGTTAATCCAAATTAATTGTAGCTATAAATGTTAGAAATTATAGTCTCTTAAACTAAAGATATTTAATGTGGCTCACATATTAGGTATGTATGTAATTAAAATGTATTGATCTGCATTAAGTATTAAGTCAAGTATAAATATATGATTGTATATATATGCAAAATATATCCTGTGGTTTTCTTGATGGAAGGAAACGTTTTACTAGGAGTCCTTAGAAACTGTATTTTAGTAAGTCCTTATGGTTAAGGTTCTTACTTAGTGTCCACAGCCTACGTATAAAAATGTTCGCTCAGGGTTACAAGTCAACAATAATAACAATAACATACACAATATAATTTTATAAGTGTGATCTATAGAGGGTAGTGTGTGCGCAAATATTACCCCTATTTTATGAAGATGTAAAGACCATTTTTGATAGACCATCGACTTAAGGAAAGCAACGCTTAGGATTACAAATCAATTGTAGAAATTAAAGGTATTTTTTTACTCTTGCTTGAATAATAATGGCTTAAGGTACATTCTTATTTATTTTTTCACTGCAACAGCTACTTATTTTCAACACAATAATACGTGACAAATTTAGTTGTACTAATCCAAAAAATTAAAGGAATGTATTCCTCTCTGGTTTGCAAGTTTCCAACTTGCTGGTGAGAGCATGTATTTTTTCCATTACTTGTATTCATATTTACCATGTTACTTATTGAGCAAAAGATCAACTGCACATTTAAAGGAAAGAACGGACGTCTTTTTTTTTTTATTATTGAGGATGAGAATTTAAGAAAACATAATTAACTTCTAGATGGAATTGAAGTTAGCTTCCTCATGATTAAGTTAATAGACGAAAAACTACTGAACTATTGGCTTATCGGGAAAAGAATTATGAAACTAAATCAGGTCAATACTAAAGCTAGCTCGGCATTATATATAGCACAAAATAAGTAGCCCAACCATGAATCTCCCCGAGTGTATATAAAGTAATATTTGACGTGTATATATATACACACTAATATATTTTTTTAGTCGAAGGTGTTCAATTGATCAACTTTCGCCGCGGTACCTCCACCAATTTAACTGTTGGAAATAGAGAAAAATGTGCCTCATTTCTAATATCTGCAACTTAAGAAACCAGCCAAAGTCATATATCCATTTGCCTAGCTTTGAGTACGCCGTAAAATATACGCAACAACAACAAAAATTCAGTATAATCCCACTAATGGGGTCTGAGGAGAGTAGTGTGTACGCAGACCTTACCCCTGTCACTGGATAGAGAGGCTGTTTCCGATAGACCCTCGGCTCCCTCCTTCCAAGAACTCCCCACCTTGCTCTTGGGGTGACTCGAACTCACAACCTCTTGATTGGAAGTGGAGGGTGCTGATCACTAGAGCAACCCACCCTTGTCTAAAATATACGGCAAATGAAAGGTATATTGGTGGTTAGTGGGGTTATGGAATTTAGGGAGACATGATAGGGGACATGAACTTGCTCATTTATACGAGTTCTTTTTCATTTTTCTTAAACCTTAGATTAAAGCTATAAGAAAGTTAATTAAGATTCCAAATTAATACATTTTCCTTATTAGTCCGTTTAAAAAAGAATAACATATTCATATATTTGGAATAATTCAAATTTAAACTATTCATTTTACCCATTTTACCCTTAACGAGAAGTTTTTATAACCACACAAATTTTAATGGTCCCACAAAGTTTTTGCCCCTTAAACTTTTAGGACCACATATTTCAAAACTTTTTTTTTTTAAACTTTGTGTCAAGTCAAACTACCTTATCTAAATTGAAACGGAAGGAATATCAGATATGTTTTATTATCTCATTGCAGTTTTTTCCTTTCCGAAATTTGCATTATTGTATACGGTCGAAATAGATTTCGGCCTTCGTAAGATTGATCAAGTTCGAGACATAATCGATCGAAGTAAGACTTCGAGATGGGTTCCGAAGATGGTACAAACAAGCTTCGAGTCCGAGGGGCTGATCAATGTCGAGCTCGATATTATGACCAAGCTCGGACCCAAATCGAGCTATGATGCAAAGTAAAGTTGTCAAGCTTATGATCCAGAGACCGACCAACATCGACCCCAAATCAATTCAAGGGTGCGAGTCAGAATCGAGCTCAAGCCAAGATCGAGAGCTCGCTTCAAGACGAAAAACTCGAGTCAATATCGAGCTTATAGACAAGAGCCTTTGCAATCCCACTAGAGGAGAGAATCTTGGCAGGAATTGTGAAAAAAATAATTTATCATGGGTCTCCCACTACGTATATTTTTTATATCTAAAGTAAGATCCCTCTACTATAAAGGGGATAGTTATCATTTCGGTTAGGGCAAGTTTTTATGCTTACATTCTAATCAAAATACCATATTCTCCCATAGTGAAGAATTGTTCTTTCAAGCTTCTTAAATTGATTCCACTTGTTTAGTCCTAAAATTCATCTTCTTTACAACCTTATCTATTTTGTATTTTGTGCAATCCATACTTGATATTTCTATGACTGAAAAAATTTTCGTATTCCTGAAATTCCCCAATATAATGGAACGACTGATCCCAACGAGCACGCCACTTCTTACACATGTGCCATCAAGGGCAATGATTTAGAAGATGATGAAATCAAATCTGTGTTATTAAAAAAATTCGGAGAGACCCTCTCGAAGGGAGTAATGATTTGGTATCACAACCTACCACCAAATTCCATCGACGCGTTCGCCATATTAGCAGATTCTTTCGTGAAAGCACATGCCGGTGCCATAAAAGTTGCATCAAGGAAATCGGACCTTTTCAAGGTAAGACAAAAGGATAACGAGATGCTGAGGGAGTTTGTATCTCGTTTTTAAATGGAACGAATGGACCTGCCATCAGTTACAGACGATTGGGCTATTCAGGCTTTCACTCAACGTTTGAACGAGTGAAGTTCGACGACTTCATGGTGGTTAAAGCATAACCTGATCGAATACCCAGCCATCACGTGGGCCGACGTGCACAATCGGTACCAATCAAAAATTAGGGTCGAAGATGATCAATTAGGGGTTGAACCCGTTGTTCGAAGGGATATTAATCGAGAATAAGGTCCGATCAGGGATTGATACCGACCATACAACGGAAACCGCAGAGTCAGTGATTCGAAACATAACCTTGGGAAAAATAACAAAAGAAGTGATCGAGGTCAAGGCTCCCGGGGGCAGATGAACAGAAGTAGGTTCGATAGGCCTGCCGGATCTAAGGAAGCGCCTCGGTTATCGGAATATAACTTCAACATTGATGCATCCGCCATCGTTTCGGCTATCGGACGCATCAAAGACACTAAATGGCCTCGACCCATGTAGACCGATCCTGCCCAGAGGAATCCCAATCAAATGTGCGAATATCATGGCACCCATGGCCACAGAACGGAAGATTGCAGGCAACTAAGAGAGGAAGTAGCCCGGTTATTCAACAAAGGGCACCTTCAAGAATTGTTAAGCAATAGGGCGAAGAACCATTTGAAAAACAGGGATTTCAGCAAGCAAAACGAACACGAAGAACCACAACACGTCATTCACATGATCTTCGGCGACGCCGATACCCCTCAGGGACCGGTGCTTAAACGCTCTAAGACATCGATTGTGAGAGAAAAGTGATCTCGAATGCAAGATTACACATCCATAGGAACTTTGGCCTTCAATGATGAAGATGCAGAAGGAGTCATACAACCTCATAACGATGCACTGGTAAAATCTGTACTCATGAATAAAACTAAAGTTAAGCGTGTGTTGATTGATCCAGGTAGCTCGGCTAACATCATCAGATTAAAGGTCGTAGATCAACTCGGCCTGCAGGACCAGATCGTACCCGCAACCCTGGTTCTAAACGGCTTCAATATGGCATGTGAAACAACCAAAGGCGAAATAATTCTACCGATAAACATGGCCGGAACTATCCAGGAAACGAAGTTCCACGTGATCGAAGGCGACATGAGATACAACACCATTTTTGGAAGGCCTTGGATCCACAATATGAGAGTTGTACTTTCAACCCTACACCAGGTCCTTAAATTCCCGACATCGAGAGGAGTCAAAACAGTGTACGGAGAACAACCAGCCGCAAGAGAAATGTTCGCCATTGAGGAAGCGAAACCGATATCCTCGCCTTCGCCAGTAAAGGGATCTGGCTTAGAAGGGGAACAAGATACCAAATAGCAATCACAGACATCGGCTTTGACCCAACCAGATAACCAGAAGATCGAAGAAGATGATGATTAGAGGATCCCTCGATCCTTCGTGATCCCCGATGATTCCGACGCTACCAAATCGATGATTGAGGAACTGGAGCAAGTCACACTAATCGAGCACTGCCCCGAACGGAAGGTATACCTGGGAACGGGGTTGAGCCCCGAACTCAGGAAGAAACTTATCCAATTTCTTATCGATAACTTTGATTGCTTTGCCTTGTCCCATTTAGATACAACAGGGATCCCACCGGACATAACGATGCATCGGCTAAGCTTAGACCCTAGGTTCAGATCGGTGTGGCAAAATAGAAGACCCCAGTCCGAGGTAAATCACACATTCATAAAGGACGAGGTAACCAAACTTCTCAAGATAGGGTCCATTCGGGAGGTAAAATATCCCGAATGGTTAGCTAATGTAGTTGTAGTGCCTAAAAAAGGGAACAAACTTAGAATGTATATGGATTTTAAGGATTTGAACAAAGCATGCCCCAAAGATTCCTTTCCGCTGCCTAACATTGATCGCATGATCGATGCCACGGCCGGCCACGAGATCCTCACTTTTCTCGATGCCTATTCCGGGTATAATCAAATCCAGATGAACCCGGAGGACCAGAAAAAGACTTCATTTATCACCAAATATGGAACATATTGTTATAATGTGATGCCCTTCGAGCTAAAAAATGCAGGAGCTACTTACCAACGCCTAGTAAATAAAATATTCGAAGAACAAATAGGTAAGTCAATGGAAGTTTATATTGATGACATGCTAGTTAAGTCCATGTGCGCAGAGGACCATTTGACCCATTTGCAGGAAACATTTGAGATTTTGAGGAAATACAACATGAAGCTCAACCCCGAAAAATATGCTTTCGGGGTCGGTTCGGGCAAGTTCCTCGGCTTCATGGTGTCAAATCGGGGAATCGAGATTAACCCCGATAAAATCAAGGCCATTGAAGACATCACCATCGTGGACAACGTGAAAGCTGTACAGAGGCTAACGGGACGGATAACAGCCTTAGGCCGATTCATTTCGAGGTCGTCAGATCGGAGTCACAAATTTTTCTCTCTACTCAAAAAGAAGAACGATTTCGGTTGGACCCCGGAATGCCAACATGCATTAGAGGAACTAAAACGATATTTATTGAGCCCACCACTACTTCATACTCCAAAAATAGACGAAAAACTTTGCTTATACTTGGCAGTATCGGAAATCGCAGTAAGTGGTGTCCTAGTTCGAGAAGAGCAAGGTACGCAATTTCCCGTTTATTATATAAGTCAGACCTTAGGAGAAGCAGAGACTAGATATCCGCACCTAGAAAAATTAGCACTTGCACTGATAAGCACCTCTAGAAAGTTAAGACTGTACTTTCAATGTCACCCCATATGCGTATTAACCTCTTACCCACTTCGTAATATTTTGTACAAGCCCAAACTATCAGGCCGATTGGCTAAATGGGCCGTCGAACTCAGTGGGTACGATATCGAATATCAACCCTGTACGGCCATCAAGTCTCAAATTTTAGCAGACTTCGTGGTCGATTTCACGCAAACCCTCGTACCCGAAGTCAAAAAAGAACTCTTGTTGAAATCAGGTACGTCATCGGGGGTATGGACCCTTTTTACGGACGGGGCTTCGAACGTGAAGGGGTCTGGGCTAGGCATAGTTTTAAAGCCACCCACGGGTAACACTATTAGGCAATCTATCAAAACTACCAGGTTGACTAACAACGAGGCCGAGTATGAGGCTATGATTGCAGGTCTCGAGCTAGCTAAAAGCTTGGGAGCAGAAGTCATTGAAGCCAAGTGT
>AWOL01S0004025.1:16679-27885 GCA_000715115.1 Nicotiana otophora | reverse complement strand
CTAGAGGAACTAAAACGATATTTATTGAGCCCACCACTACTTCATACTCCAAAAATAGACGAAAAACTTTGCTTATACTTGGCAGTATCGGAAATCGCAGTAAGTGGTGTCCTAGTTCGAGAAGAGCAAGGTACGCAATTTCCCGTTTATTATATAAGTCAGACCTTAGGAGAAGCAGAGACTAGATATCCGCACCTAGAAAAATTAGCACTTGCACTGATAAGCACCTCTAGAAAGTTAAGACTGTACTTTCAATGTCACCCCATATGCGTATTAACCTCTTACCCACTTCGTAATATTTTGTACAAGCCCAAACTATCAGGCCGATTGGCTAAATGGGCCGTCGAACTCAGTGGGTACGATATCGAATATCAACCCTGTACGGCCATCAAGTCTCAAATTTTAGCAGACTTCGTGGTCGATTTCACGCAAACCCTCGTACCCGAAGTCAAAAAAGAACTCTTGTTGAAATCAGGTACGTCATCGGGGGTATGGACCCTTTTTACGGACGGGGCTTCGAACGTGAAGGGGTCTGGGCTAGGCATAGTTTTAAAGCCACCCACGGGTAACACTATTAGGCAATCTATCAAAACTACCAGGTTGACTAACAACGAGGCCGAGTATGAGGCTATGATTGCAGGTCTCGAGCTAGCTAAAAGCTTGGGAGCAGAAGTCATTGAAGCCAAGTGTAACTCTTTGCTGGTGGTAAATCAAGTAAACAAAACTTTCGATGTTCGAGAAGATAGAATGCAAAGGTATTTGGACAAACTACATGTCACTTTGCACCATTTAAAATAATGGAATTTACAACATGTTCCACGAGAGCAAAACAGTGAGGCTGATGCACTTGCGAATTTGGGATCATCGGTCGAGGAAGTTGAGTTGAGCTTGGGGACTGTCGTTCAACTCTCGAGATCCGTGATCGAAGACGGTTATGCCAAGATAAATTCTACGAGCTTAACCTGGGATTGGAGAAATAAGTATATTGAATACCTAAAGAATGGAAAGCTCCCATCAGACCCTAAAGATTCAAGGGCCCTATGAACCAAAGCTGCTCGATTCACGTTAGCTTCAGATGGAACGCTATAACGATGGACATTCAATGGACCATTGGCAGTATGCTTAGGCTCAGGAAATACTGATTACATCCTATGTGAGGTGCACGAGGGCACCTGTGGGAATCACTCCGGTGCCGATTCATTAGGCCGAAAAATAATCAGGGCAGGGTATTATTGGATCGATATGGGCAAAAATCCAAAGGAGTTTGTTCGAAAATATGACAAATGCCAAAGGTTTGCACCAATGATCCATCAATCCGGAGAGTAACTTCACTTAGTCCTATCCCCATGGCCATTCATGAAATGAGGTATGGATATCGTCGGCCCTCTGCCATCGACCCCAGGTAAAGCTAAATTTATTTTATTTATGACTAACTATTTCTCTAAATGGGTTGAAGCACAAGCGTTCGAGAAAGTAAGAGAGAAAGAGGTTATAGACTTTATCTGGGATCATATCGTGTGTCGATTCGGGATACCCGCCGAAATAGTGTGTGACAATGGGAAACAATTTGTCGGCAGCAAAGTGACGAAATTCTTCGAGGACCACAAAATAAGAAGGATATTATCAACACCGTATCACCCCAGTGGGAACGGACAGGCTGAATCAACGAACAAAACTATCATTCAAAACCTAACGAAGAGGCGGAACACGCTAAAGGAAAATGGAGATAAATCCTACCCGAAGTCCTTTGGGCATATCGAACAACATAAAAATCTAGTACGGGGGCAATCCCGTTCTCCTTAGTATATGGCTCCGAAGCCTTGATACCAGTCGAAGTCAGCGAACCCAGTGCCAGATTGTGATATACAACAGAAGAATCAAATAACGAGGCTATAAACATTAGCCTCGAATTATCGGACGAAAAACGAGAAGATGCTCTCGTCCAATTGGCCGCCCAAAAGCAACAAATCGAAAGATACTATAATCGAAGAACCAAGCTCCGCCATTTTAAGCCCGGGGACTTAGTGCTAAGGGAAGTCACCCTTAATACCCGAAATCCAAATGAAGGAAAACTAGGACCGAACTGGGAAGGACCATATCAGGTTCTCAAAAATATCGGAAAGAGATCATACAAGCTCGACATTATAGACGGCAAACAACTATCAAGCAATTGGAATGTGTCACATCTAAAACGATACTACTGCTAAGATACGACCATCTCATATTCATTTACATTTCAAAACTAACCCCTGCAGAAGTCCGGTCAGGAGCTAAGATGGATCCTTCAATGCGAAGCCTTAGGTCTGAAAGCACGCGTTGCCCTCTTTTCCCTTAGACCGGTTTTATCCCAAATAGGATTTTCGGTAAGGTTTTTAATAAGGCAACCAATGATCGTGCTGTACTTGGAAACAATATGACAGTATCTGAGGCCTCTTTACAATCGACCTCGAATACTGGGAGGGCATTAGGCCCTCAAATATATCAAGTTCTGATGCAAGAAAGTTATTTCGCAAGTTCTGATGCAAGAAAGTTATTTCGCAACAACGGGGTTCCCATAGGAAAAGTTGTAAGAGCCAAATGGTCAAAACGAACCATGCTCATGTAGTTGGCCCAAGCCCTGATGCAAAACATGAACGCATGTATAATGACTTGCAAAGAAAGTTCTCCTCTTTACCGATATCTTATATCCAAGAAACATTCCCCTATTTTGAGATCTATTAAGCAAACGGGATTAAGATAAATCTCCGAGTCCGAGTAAGCACTCACTCGACCATTACGCCTACGGGCTATATTATTTCGAGTTCGAATCATTCACTCGACTAATAAGCCTACAAGCTACTTTTATTTCGAGTTCGAGCAAGCACTCACTCGACCATTACGCCTACGGGCTATATTATTTCGAGTTTGAATCATTCACTCGACCACTAAGCCTACGAGCTACTTTTATTTCGAGTTCGAGCAAGCACTCACTCGATCATTATGCCTACGGGGTATATTATTTCGAGTTCGAATCATTCACTCGACTACTAAACCTACGGGCTACTTTTATTTCGAGTTCGAATCATTCACTCGACTACTAAACCTACGGGCTACTTTTATTTCGAGTTCGAGAAAGCACCCACTCGACCACTATGCCTACGGGCTACATTATTTTGAGTTCGAATCATTCACTCGACTACTAAGCCTACTGGCTACTTTTATTTCAAGTTCGAGCAAGCAGTCACTCGATCATTATGCCTATGGGCTATATTATTTCGAGTTCGAATCATTCACTCGACTACTAATCCTACGAGATACTTTTATTTTGTGTTCGAGCAAGCACTCACTCGACCATTACGCCTACGAGCTACATTATTTCGAGTTCGAATCATTTACTCGACTACTAAGCCTACAGGCCACTTTTATTTCGAGTTCGATCAAGCACTCACTCGACCATTATGCCTACGGGCTACATTATTTCGAGTTTGAATCATTCACTCGACTATTAAGCCTACGGGCCACTTTTATTTCGAGTTCGAGCAAGCACTCACTCGACCATTACGCCTACGAGCTACATTATTTCGAGTTCGAATCATTTACTCGACTACTAAGCCTACAGGCCACTTTTATTTCGAGTTCGAGCAAGCACTCACTCGACCATTACGCCTACGAGCTACATTATTTCGAGTTCGAATCATTTACTCGACTACTAAGCCTACAGGCCACTTTTATTTCGAGTTCGAGCAAGCACTCACTCGACCATTACGCCTACGAGCTACATTATTTCGAGTTCGAATCATTTACTCGACTACTAAGCCTACAGGCCACTTTTATTTCGAGTTCGAGCAAGCACTCACTCGACCATTACGCCTACGAGCTACATTATTTCGAGTTCGAATCATTTACTCGACTACTAAGCCTACAGGCCACTTTTATTTCGAGTTCGAGCAAGCACTCACTCGACCATTACGCCTACGAGCTACATTATTTCGAGTTCGAATCATTTACTCGACTACTAAGCCTACAGGCCACTTTTATTTCGAGTTCGAGCAAGCACTCACTCGACCATTACGCCTACGAGCTACATTATTTCGAGTTCGAATCATTTACTCGACTACTAAGCCTACAGGCCACTTTTATTTCGAGTTCGAGCAAGCACTCACTCGACCATTACGCCTACGAGCTACATTATTTCGAGTTCGAATCATTTACTCGACTACTAAGCCTACAGGCCACTTTTATTTCGAGTTCGAGCAAGCACTCACTCGACCATTACGCCTACGAGCTACATTATTTCGAGTTCGAATCATTTACTCGACTACTAAGCCTACAGGCCACTTTTATTTCGAGTTCGAGCAAGCACTCACTCGACCATTACGCCTACGAGCTACATTATTTCGAGTTCGAATCATTTACTCGACTACTAAGCCTACAGGCCACTTTTATTTCGAGTTCGAGCAAGCACTCACTCGACCATTATGCCTACGGGCTACATTATTTCGAGTTCGAATCATTCACTTGACTACTAAGCCTACGGGCCACTTTTATTTCGAGTTCGATCAAGCACTCACTCAACCATTACGCCCAAAGGCAATATTTCTTCGAGCTCGAATCACTGACTCAACTAATAAGCCTAAGGGCTACATCACTTCAAGTTTTAGTAAGCCTATGTTCAGAAAATCACTCAACTCGACCACTAAGCATACAAGCTACCTTATTCCAAGTTTCAAGTTGCTTAAATCCCTGTGAAAATGTCCATAAGGCGTGGATAAAGTCTTCACAAGACAGGAAACAAAACAGGAGCAAGTCGGCAAAAAAGGGATATTTTTGTATTCAAAATTGTTTACATGATTGATTACAACGTAAAAATTAAGGACTAAGCTTCCTGACCATCCCCAGGAGCGGTATCTTCTCTATCGGGCTCCCCCCGTTCTCGGAACCACTCTTACTCCCGTCATCATCATCATTGTCATCACCATCATCATCGGAAACCAATGCTTCAACATCAGCTTCGAGTTCTTTGGCCCTTTTTATCTCTTCAGCGAGGTCAAAACCTCGAGCATGGATCTCCTCGAGGGTCTCCCTCTGAGATCGCCACTTAGCAAGTTTAGCGATCCAATGTGCTCGAGTATCGGTGGTCTCGGCTGCATCTATTGCTTGGACCTGGGCAGCTTCAGTATCGGCCCAATAGACGGCCACGAGTGCATCCGTATCGGCCTTTGCCTTTTCAGCGTCAGATTCGGCCTTGGCAAGTACAGAAGCCAACCGAGCCTCGAACTCCTCTATCCTTCTTGCTTGGACCGAGCTTTTCTCCTTCATTTTTTGAAGTTGATTTTAGGCCGATGACAATTGGGCTCGAGCAGTTTTTTCTCTACAACAAAGCAGTCCATTCCCTCTTTCCACTTCAAAGACTCTGCTCTTATCACATCGACTTCTTCACGGAGTTTTCCGATCATCTCGATTTTCTGCTGTAGCTGTGAGACCGAAAGATTAGACATCGTTCCGGTATCAAGCCCATAGGCTTTTCAAAGCATTATTACCTGCTCGGAGAAATCGATCTGATCTTGGTGAGCCCTGGCCAACTAGGCTCGAAGGTCTTTTATCTCCTCTACCCTTTGGCCTAAAAGGAGCTTTAAGGAGTTTCTCTCCTCCGTAACCCGTTGAAGCTCGACCTCGTATCGATGCAGCTCGGTTCGGGACCGAGAACATGATTCTCGATGAACTGCCGCGGCCTGCAAAGAAATAAGAAACGAAGTCAGAAAAGAAAAGCAAACTTAAAAGTAACACCATATGATTTAAGGCCTACCTGATTCACAGCCTACAGTCCGTGAAAAAGATCAGATGCGTCACTTGTAACGGCAGTATCTTCGACGTCGATGAACAGGTCACGAAAAGGATCCTCTCCATCATGAGGCCTCTCTAATTCGAGGGCCCCAAAAGCTTGGGCTTCCCGAATCGCCCCTGGGGAAAAAGTAGGGAAAGTGAGTGAGCCTTCGATTGCTACTGCCCCAAATGATTCATCTGGGGCATTCTCTTTGGTTCGAAAAGATTCGGGAAGAGCCCCTTCAGATATATCCCCCCATCTGTCGGCTTCGATGGGAAACATCTTCGATCTCCAGCACCTCGAGGACTCTTCCCGAATCTCTCTCCGATATATCCTCAGTTCGAGGCGGAGCCTTATGAACCACCATCGATACAGCTTCCTGTGGAACGTCGGTGGTCTTCTTTGTTCGGGCCGCCAGAGCAGACCCATCTTCTTCTTCTTCTTCTTCTTCTTCTTCTTCTTCTTCTTCTTCTTCTTCTTCCCTTAGATGCAGAACTGATTCTACGGTCAAAGGAATGGCATTCTTGTTCTTCTTACGAGCCTACCTCTTCTTCGGTTTTTGATCTTCAAGGATGGGGGCTCTTTTCCTCTTATTATCTTTCACCGGCTTTGGGACAGAGGCCGAAGCCTCTTCCTCGACAGATAAGGGCCTCAAAATTGTATCCTTGCCCACACATGCATACGAAAAATCTTACTGAAGTATGTGAAAAACATCTTATTCGAATTATCAAAAGATACGAGAGAAGTGCTCACCGTGATTTTTGGCCTCCCATCGGCCCTTTGACAAGTCGCGCCATGAGCGCTCGGTATATGAGGAGGTCAAAACCAGATCACGTACCCAATTCTTGAGATCGGGCACTGCGCCGGGCATCCAGGGAACCGCTGCATCGCAAAAGGGGAATATTGTTGAGAAAAGAAATGAAAGAACAACATAATAGGAGATAACAGCGGAATTACACTTACGCTTCATGTTCCACTCCTCGGGAAAAGGCATCATTTCAGTTGGGATCAGGTCCGAAGTCCTCACTCAAACGAACCGGCCCATCTAGCCTCGATCCTTATCCTCGTCTATACTCGATAACAAAGCCTTGGTTGCTCGACGTTGGAGTTTTATTAACCCTCCTCTAAAAAGGCAAGGACGGTATAATCGGACAAGATGATCGAGGGTGAAAGGCATCCCCTCGATTTTACTCACAAATTATCGGATCAATATAACGATCCGCCAAAAGGAAGGATGTATCTGGCCTAGGGTTATTAAGTATTTATGACAAAAATCTATGATAACAGGGTCGAGTGGACCTAACGTGAAAGGGTAGGTATACACGCTTAAAAACCCTCTTACGTGATTAGTAATATCCTCTTCAGGAGACAACACTACTACCTCTTTGTTCTCCCAGTTATAATCTCTCTTTATCCGCTCGATGTGTTCCCGAGTTATCGAAACCATATATCTCGATACGGGCTCACATCGGCCAGGGACTGGCGAACTCTTATCAAGTTTGAAATCGGAGGTAAGAACACACGCCGCCGGAACGCACTCCTTAGGACAGGGATCCACCGGTGTTTTATCGGTGGCAGATTGGGAAGAAGAAGCTTTTTCTTTTTAGGGGACGGTTTTGGATGTCTTCACCATTTTAGATTTAAAGAAGGTGACAAAGATTTGGTAATTCAAAAGAAGAATTTTGCAAAGACGAATCACAGATGTGCGAATAAACTCAGAAAATACGAAAAAGAAATTGGGAAATTTGGAGGATTGAAGATGTAAAAGTGATAAATGATAAAAGGAAGGGTTATTTATAAGTTTAACCAATGACGGTTCAGTATCAGCGGTGGCCGACCACCGTCTGACATGCATTAAATATCTTGAAAGACTAAATCGACAGGACGACTATCACGTGCGTCATGGTCGAGCCCAATGTAAACGTCAGCTTGTAATCCAATCTATCCATTGAAAAATCATATCGTTTCTCACCACATTTTTCCTGAGAAATGAGGGGACTATCTGTATACTGTCAAAATAGATTTCGACCTTCGTAGGATTAATAAATTTCGAGACATAATCGATCGAAGTAAGACTTCGAGATGGGTTCCGAAGATGGTACAAACAAGCTTCGAGTCCGAGGGCCGATCAATGTCGAGCTCAATATTATGATCAAGCTCGGACCCAAATCGAGCTATGATGCAAAGTAAAGTTGTCAAGCTTCTGATCCAGAGACAGACCAACATCGACCCCAAATTAAATCAAGGGTCCGAGTCAGAATCGAGCTCAAACCAAGATCAAGAGCTCGCTTCAAGACCAAAAACTCGAGTCAATATCGAGCTTATAGACAAGAGCCTTTACAATCCCACTAGAGGAGAGAATCTTGGCAGGAATTGTGAAAAAATTAATTTATCTTGGGTCTCCTACTATTATTCTTTTTATATATAAAGTAAGATCCCTCTACTATAAAGGGTATAGTTATCATTTCGGTTAGGGCAAGTTTTTATGCTTACATTGTAATCAAAATACCATATTCTCCCATAGTGAAGAATTGTTCTTTCAAGCTTCTTAAATTGATTTCACTTGTTTAGTCTTAAAATTTATCTTCTTTATAACCTTATCTATTTTGCATTCTTTGCAATCTATACTTGATATTTTTATTTATCCTTACAATTTGTATTAAGTTGTGCCACATATCTTTAGAATTACATACAAATTCAACTCTATCCGTGTTTCGGGTAAACAATCTTCATAATGAATGTACATATGTAGTTCATTGATTCTTTGATGTATAAAAAAATAGGAAAACTTTCCTACTTTGGAAATGTAATAAGTACGTAGTACTAATAAAAAGGTGTAGCCACAAAAGTTTGATCCACTCGTAGACGGATTCATGATTTAAATTTTATGAGATCAACCTTTAACGTTTTTAGTATTGAACTTATTATATTTTTTAAAGTTATGGGTTCATATCTACTCTTTGTTGTAATTATAATAGACTCTTCACTCTTATAGCTAAATTTATGGTCCGGATCGAAAGTACTGGATTCAGATGAAATCGATAATATCATGATGAATCCTGGATTCAAAGGTGGAAAACTTCTTGGGGCCATCCACGTGGTGCAAGCTCGTGGAATTGGTCTTATTAAGTGACTCATTTAATGGCAATTCTGAATGGCGAGTTCAATGTGGCTCAACACTAGAGAATTCTGGTTTCTACAAAAATACTTCCTCCATTCACTTTTACTTGTCCAATATTCTAAAAATATATTTTCAATTTTACTTGTCACTTTTAGCATATCAAGAGAAAATAATATTTTTTTTCCGTTATACCCATAGTATTAATTACTCATTTCAAATCATTTTCTTAAATCCATTAAAAATATGCATCAATTAATATGGGTATCATTGTAAATTATGCACTTCATTTATTATTTCTTAAGAGATATGCAAAGTCCATAGTGAGCAAGTAAAAGTGAACGGAGGGAGTACTAATAAATAGTAGTAAGTATATATAAAAGTCAAGGTTTACATTTAATTCATGTAGAAGAAAACTTGCCGTTTCTTAGTCAACAAATTCATACTCCCCTCCGATCAACTTTAAGTGATTTTTTGGGCTCTTTTTTACATATATTACGAAATTCACCATTTAGTATTAGTTAACAATAAAATTGACCAAATTAACCTTAATTTACTCATTCAAAATATAACAAACTACTCCTAGGCTCTTTACTCCCACGACAACTTTGGAAAGAAGAAGTTAATTCCTTCTTGATATTTGAAAAGATCAAATATTGTAGATCACAAAAAAGGCCAAAAATTCACTTAAAGTGGACCAAAGGGAGTATAACTTTTATACTCTGTAGTGTAAAAGAAATTATTATTTTACATTATTAGGTCAAGTGAATGTGTTAAATAACGATGTTAGGTTAGTTTAAAAATTCCTCCCATTTACGAAATATAAATGTTTACCCAAAAACTCAGATAACGTTAAATTTAGATATGGTTCTAAAGGTATGTAAATTCCTTTGATACAAAATGACAATACAAGTATTTTTGCTATAAAATGTGAATGATGGACGGAAAGGCTGAATCGGATTAGAAAAAACAAGCACAGTGAAATCTTAATATATCTTGTAGGACGTCTGTCTATTGCAGTCTATATAGTAGACGGTCACTGCTTTATTTATAACAACATAATAAAATAATACATATAGTGGAGAACCCATGATGGATTGTCTCTTCCTTGATTCTCGCCAAAATTCTCTCCCTTGGTGCGGTTGTAACGGCTCTTGTCTGCGAGCTTGGCACTGACTCGAGCTCGGTGTTAGATTGAATCCCGAGTTTTGGTTCGAGCTCGGTTCTGCCTTGGGGCATCGATATTCGGGGCCTGTGCCTATCAGTGTTGTCCCGTAGTCCGATTCGGACACGGGCTCGATAATGATATCGGGTTTTGCCGTTGATTGGTCTTATAGTTCGAAGCTCGACGTCTCTACTTTGAAATTCGTTCGAGCTTGTCATGTGGATACCCTTTGATTGAAACGTCATTGTCTCGACCGATCCTTATGACTAGGAATCGGGTTTGACCGTACATAGATAGTCCCTTCGTTTCTCGGAAAGGATATGGCGAGGAACGATATGATTTCCTTGCGGCTCGATCAAATTTATGCTGACGTTTCTATCGAACTTGATCTTGACGTTTGTGGTAGTTATCCCATCGGCTCGGTTTTACCGAGGCATTTAATGTGTGCCAGATGGTGGTCGGCCATCTCTGATACCGAGCCGTCATGCCTTAGTTTATAAATAGTCCTTCCATACAACCTTTACCACTTTTGCGCCTTCTCTTCTTCCAAACTTTCTTATTCATCCTCTCTACTTCGCTGCTATGGGACCGCCTATACCAGAATTTTGGTGCTGTTTATTTCTTCACCTTCTTTTGAACTCTTTCCTTTCATATCGATGGCGAAAACTTCCAAAACCGTACCTCAGAAGGAAAAAGCTTCTTCCTCACGACCATCTGATGATAAGGCGCCGGTGGAGCCGTCAGTTCATGACTATGTTCCTGGCCAGTGTATTTTGAAGACCGATTTTAAGGTGGAGAACCCTTCTTCCGTTCCGGGTCGATGTGAACACGTATCAATGTATATGTGCTCTATAACGGAGGATCACCTCAAGTGTCACGACCCATGTTTACCTGTAGATCGTGATGGCGCCCAACACTACAGCTAGGCAAGCCAACTAATAAATTAAGCAAACATCGATAAAATTTAAAACCAAGAAATCCCAAACTCTACCAATGTGTGTGCCAAGACCTGGTGTCACAAGTGCATGAGCATCTAGTAGATGATACAAAACCTCAAATACTGTCTGAAATGAAATAGACAGAATGTAAATATAAGAAAAGACACTGATAGCTGCAGAAC
>AWOL01S0004022.1:10375-28610 GCA_000715115.1 Nicotiana otophora | reverse complement strand
AAAATCAATTTTAAAAAAAAATTGCTTGCTCTCCAGGAACTTTCTTTTGTATCTAATTTGTTTCCAAAACTATCAAAGGAAACAAGAAGAGGGGATCCCCGATTTCGAAGATAAGATAAAAATTTAATTTTTCTTACTCTTTTTAATCTAAATATATAATCATTTCCTTTTTGTTCGTGTCTTGTTTCAACCGAGCCTAATAGTTCTAGGATTTGGTTCTTCTTTCATTTGTTCCCCAAAAATCTATATTTTACTACTAAGAACTTTATATGAGTTGGGTTTAACCATAAATCTACAAAGTATTTTGTTCAAAGGTTATTTCGAGAGGAAACAAAGGCAAGAGAGGTGAGAGCATTATAGGGAAAAAGCCAAATTTGAGAGACACATATTTCTCTTAATCTACGTCAAGATGTCTCAAACCTAGTCTTTCATTGTATTACTTAGGGAGGACCCTCTAACTCTTGTAAAGCTATGAGCTTATTACATCGTATACTCGATGGAATTTTTTGGTACTCTTTCTTTGCCTATAATTATATGTAGTTATTTACTTCCACGCCCTTGTGCTTGTAGGGTTACTTCTGAACTGATATTTTGACTGTTTTCTCAGTGGCATTCTCTTTTATTTTCGTAATACTCACACGGTACCTTTAACTACCCTAACTCCTATCTGAATATTTCTCAAGGGTCACGATGTCATAACTGCGAGACTGAATTCCCCATATTGGGGTTTACTATGTCTATCTTGTACGATCTGTTGATTTGTCTGTATCTTCTTATCTAGCCATAACTAGGCCCTTCCTGAATCAACTACTAACTACTCGTTGGCCCATTCTCATATCAATATTCCGTGTATTCTTTCTTGGGTCATTTTCTTTGTCTTAACTTACCTCTCGCACTAGCTCCTTATTTATCGATAACATCCCGAGCAGAAACCCCTCACCTCCTCTCCGTGACATCGTGTTTGCATAATGTTCTGGGATCGTAGCCTATCTGTAGGTTTTGAATAAGTGCAATCTCATCCCTTTCTTATTTTTATTGCATTCTTCCTTTAGCATTCCATATCTACTAGAACCACTTAATTCTGACTTAATGCCAAATTACTCCATATTCCCCCCTTTAGGGTAGTATTAATTTAGAGCTATAACGATCTACCAATATATGTTTTACCTCTTTATCTTTTTCGTCTTTTCACATCATCGATGGTGACACTTAGTGTAACTGGCACATACAGTCCCTTAAGCTTAACTTTGCTCACATTTCTTGCTTTAGGGAAGCGTCCTCCTGAATGACCTTTAAAGGTTATTCTTCCGTCGTCCATTCTATTATTGCCGGAACGCAAATCTGAAATTCTCATGATGCTATCTATTACTCAGTCCCCAATTCAGGTTTAGTTTATCTTGCTCACCAATCCATACTGATTTCTATTACTCTGGGGTCCCACTCTCTAGTTGATGCCAGCATAACCTGATGACTTTCCAACATAGGGTCCTACTTCCTAGTTGATGCCAGCATGACCTGATGACTTTCCAACATAGGGTCCCACTCCCTAGTTGATGCCAGCATGACCTGATGACTTTCCAACATAGGGTCCCACTCCTTAGTTGATGCGAGCATAACCTGATAATTTTCCAACATAGGATCCCACTCCCTAGTTGATGCCAACATAACCTGATTACTAGCCAACATAAGGTCCTGGTTGATACTAACATAACATGGTGATAGGGTTTCCAACCCATAGTTGATTTCCCGTCTAGACATAGGGTGTCCACTCCCTAGTCTACATTTACTCCAGGTACACCATTCCCGCCTTTTTTATCTCGTTCAATAATGAAGTAGTATAGAATTTTGTTACAATACCTCACGTAATTTTCCTAGTGAAAACAGGGGCATAAAATTTCATTCGTTTTCTTTGATTCCTGAGAATACCTTAAAGTACTGGGTTCGAGATGACCAAAAGAAGCAAGGTTCTGTCAAACGTTTTCAAAATGCTTCCCATGGAGTATCAAAACGGGTAAAATTAGTTCATGACTACTCACCTTGTCTTTGCCCGAAAACTCTTCGTGTTTCCGAGCAAAGAGGGCAGCTGTGAGCATGTAATTTTTACCCTACAAAAAAAATACTCCTACAAAATTAATAAACAAATTAGTCCTATTTATTTTTAGATTTTGTTTTTAGGAATTTTGGCAATTATTTGAGATTATTTGCATTTTAGTTGCATTTTTTATTTTTGAAGTTGTGAAAAATAACAAAACATATTTAAATCAGCATGATGTTGCATTATTATGTAGTTAACTTAATTTAATACCTAATTATATAATTTAATTATATCGTTGAAAGAAAATCACAAAAAAAATTGTTATTTTTGACATTGTTAGTTTTAATGTTAAAATTAATAGTTTTACTTTTTATAACTTAGGATTGACTAATTAGTTAAATAATAATATTAAATAGCTAATTAATTAAGATAGGTTAGTATTTAATTAGGATTTAGTTAAATTAATTAGATTTCAGAATTTAATTAAAAAATAATAATTTAAAAAATAGGGGTTCATTTGGACTTAACCGGACTGGGCCAATCCTTAAAAACCAAGCCCAGTCCCAAAACTTAACCCAAAATACCCAAGCCCAACCCTCTTGAATCGGTCCGCCCCCATTAAAAACCAAACGACACCGTTTAAGTGCCAGGCGATCCTGGCCGTTGATCTTCACTAGATCCAACGGTCCGAACTGGCCTAGCACTTGGTATATATATGTCCAAATCCTCTCTTACCCCTCTCATTTCACACTACCCCCCATATCTCTCTCTCTCAGCCACCCTAACTCCCACCTCCAAAACCCTAGCCGCCCCAATATACTCCTCCCACGCCGCCGCCAGAAATCGCCTAAGGCGGCGGCGAATCCTAAAACTGCCCCAAATCCACCCAAAATCCACCCTACTCTCTCCCCTTACGCCTCTTAAACATCACCCCATCCCAAAAACCCCACCAAAAATCCTAGATCTTAGATCTAAGGTCTCCGAAACCCTAGATCTAGTTTTTATTTTTTCAAAACCCTAAAATCCAACCTAGTCCGTTTAATAATCCTCCTGTCAAGATCTCCCATCAAGGATCTCAGATCTCAGATGGGAGTCTTGGAATGAGGGATTTTAGCGGCTAGATTTATTTTTCCCGTTATTTTCTGTTTTTCTTAATATTTTTTATTTATTTTTATTCTATTATTATTATTACGCATTTAATTGTTATATTCTGTGTTTACTTTTAGTTGTTACTATTTTATTTTTATTATTGTCAGTTATTTTGTTTACATTAATTAATTAATTAAACAGACTTTATTAAGATAAAGTAAAAACAGTGTTAGATTAGTTTATTTTTCTTTTTTTGCTTTCTATTTTTTTATTATTTATTTTTATTTATTTTTTATTATCATTATATGTTTTATCTTTATTAGTTCTGCGTTTATTTTTAATATTATTGCTTTGTTGTTTATTTTGTTAAATTAATTACCGTTATTTGTTTTTATTTTTACTGTTGTTTGGTTTGGTTAAGAACTGGGCCTTACTTAAGTGGCCCGTTCTACTTGGCTCATAAATTGGGTCTGTCCGAATAGAAAGGCCCATAGCTTTGTAAAAAGCTTAAGAGTCCAAAGTCCTTAGGCCGAGCGTCACCTGACTCAGGCCCAGAACCAATCTGGTTCTGAGGTAATTCCAAGACCCTTAAGGGTCAATTTTGAAATTCTAATTCTAAAGTTTTTCAGAAAAATACTAGAAACTTTTAGAATAAGGGACAGATGTCCCAATGCTGAGTAAAAAAATAGGGATAAGATCCAAATATATCAAGAAATTGGACACTTGTCCATTTTCTGAGGTAAGGAAGGTACTAGAAATTGGACAGTTGTCAATTTCTGTTAAGAAAGATGACATTTTCCCGAATTTTAGGAAATTATGCCAGATTCTTTGTACCCTAATTCTTATCCCTTTTCACTCCCTCACTCTATAAATACACTCCTCTTTTTTCATTAGACCTACACATTATAGACACCTTAAGATATACACATTCATACACGCTGAAAAACATATTTGAATACACCTACACACACAAATACACAAAAACACATAGAAAATCTCTGCACTGCCTTAAGATTTTCTCTTCATTTTCAAAAGAAAAACTTCTGAAAATCAACCTTGATCTTTCAGAAACAAAAATACATTCCTTTTCCTATTTTAAAATCTGGCGGTTCTTACCTTAATGGGTTTCATTGCTGCTGCTTTGCTTTAAGCTTTTCAGATACTTATTTTCTATTTATTTTATTTCTCTTGCTGCTGTCAAGGTACTTTCTCAACAATGTAAAATTTCAATTTTGTTACTATTATATTTCTTTCACTGTTTATAACAGTTTGTGTTTGGTTTGAATGTGATTTTATGCATAAGTTAAGATATTACATAAATAATGTTAGTAAAAGTCATATGGTTAGAAATTGTGTGTAATTTCATATAAGAGTCAATTAATCACATTGTTTTAGGAAACTTAAGTTATGTTAACACTTTAACACTTTAATATAAGAAATAGAAGATTTAGGCAATCAGTAGGAAAATTATCCAAATTTAAAACAGAATTTCGATTTATTTTATTCGTATTCCAAACCCCCTTTTAGTTTTCTGCTTTAAAAGACAAACAAAAATATAGGAAAATTTCATAACTGCTATTACAAAAATTAATCTCACATTCGTTCAAATAAATATGAGTTGGGCCAGAGTCACATGGACTCATTATCACCAGGCCCAAATATCTTTAGTTAATTTCATTTAGTTGTCCATAAAAATGAACATTGGGCCAGAGTCTTTTGGACTCATCATCATGCCCAGATCTTTCCGAATCAAATGAGTTTAATTGATTGAATGCTTAATAACATGGTATTGGGCCAGATTCATTTGGACTCCATGATCACTAGGCCCAAATCGTTTGGATTGAATTCATTTAGCTACCTTAAAATATGCATTGCGCCAGAGTCAATTAGACTCAAGCATGCCCAAATTCTTTTGAACTGAATTCATTAGCTAGGCCCAATAACGAATAATATATGTCTTGGGTTGGAGTTCATTTGGACTCAGTCCTTATCGGGCCTCAAACTTTAAATCTGGGACTGCTTGACAGATAATACATACGCTGCCCCCATCTAATACAAACAAACATATCATATAGTATTAAACCTTTACACTTAGCCATATGACATAGAGTATTTAGCTTAGAGACATAAGCATAACTTAAGGTATTTATAATCAACTTAATTATTACAATTATGTACACGCACACGTGACATAATTATGATACCAAAAATAAACCAAGGTACATGTTCGCATGACCATGATCAAACAATCTTAGTAAATAAAATGCCTTAATTAAACACTCGTATAAATGCTTTAGGCGCGGATTTTAAACTACTATCTTGATTGCGTACATGTCCGCGTGACGTGATCCCGATATTTAAATAAATTCAAGGTACGCGTTCGCACGACTTTGACAAAACTTTTTTTTAAAAAATAAACCACGTATTATGGATTGTGGACACATATGCGTGACATGAGTTTTGACACACCAAACTAAACGGGTATACGTGCGTGTAACTCGTCTTATGATAATTCTTTAAATACAAATAATCGAGTAATTAAAAGTGGTATAGGGTAAAATACACATAGGTCCTAAAATGAGTAATTAACTAAAATGAGCTAAGTATAAATCATTAAGCGCCCGTGCTAAAACCACGAAACTCGGAAGTGCCTAACACCTTTTTCCGGGTTAAGAGAATTTCTTACCCGATTTTTTGGTTGCGCAGACTTTTAACAGAGTCAAAATTTTCTCGATTTGGAATTTAAAAATAAATGGTAACTCGAAACACCGTAAATAATTTCGAGTGGAGAATCTGAATAAATAAATAATCTCAAATTCGAATAATGTCACTTAAATTGGAAAAACTCCCTTATCCTCACCCTATCGGGAAAAAAAGAGGTGTGACGGGTATCACCTGAGAAGGGTATGCATTTCATAAGTCGCACTGTGTTTGACTTGTGGATTCTTGATAGGTATTACATAATCGCCTGGTCTATCGACTACTGATGTTCACATTTTGCTATGTGGCACGAAAGAATGATGGAAGTATTTCTCGTGACATAATTATGTATGAAGGATGTGTCAGCCATTTGAGTGGTGGATTTTGGATCAGACATGAAGATTCTTGTATTCTAGGGATTTGAAGACTAGGAGGGTTTTCAGAGGCAGAATGTTCCTTGGTTGCGGACTGTGAAGGTATGTCAGGAAGTTGATGGTTGATGTATGTGTTATGGATATGTTATTGTGCACTTTTTGGAGGTTACCTACCAATTTCGGGAGGATCAGAAATGATTTGGAGGCTACTGGCAGGCCAAATGACAATGTGTATTCGACATCGAGTCAGATTTGCGTACTCAACACAGCTATTGTTGAGGGGTGTGTCATCCGTTAGAGTTGATCTTATTCATGTCTGATATGTTCCATGCATTACTATTCTATGCTATGAGGGGCTGTGAGACTATTAACTATCTACACACATGATGCGGTTCTGTTTGGGCCTTGTGTCGGAATTCGAACGAGACGGATCTTGGGGTATTGAATGGGTGATTGTGCCTTGGTTATAGTCCTCCTATTTTGGTATATTGTTCTATCCGTTTATGCATGGTCATGGTGATGCATTTCGCGTGTTTGTTGTTGATATATCTATGGTTGTTGATTGTGAGCATCATGGCTCGAGCTATTCCATGTGGATCGGTGTATGGATTGGGTCACGCATCGTAACAGAGTTATGTTGGGATATTATCCTTCATGTTTATTTCGTGTATTCTATTCTTGTATATGAGATAGGTTCATAGCATTGCGCTTTGTGGTGGTATTTGCTGAGCTTGCGGGACGATTCTCTTGTTTGATTCTCTTTCCATCATTGGGTATCTTCAAGTTGTTGCTTGTTTGGTGCATAGATTGCATGCTATATGGCTTGAGGTGGTGCTGATATGGCGTGTTGGTCGAGCATCTTGTACTTAATGAGACAAGGCTATTGGACCTGGAATGAGTGCTATCGGATTTGATTAAGGTATGTTTGGAAGAATAATGTCATTAGTTAGCTCCGAATTTGGCAATGGCTCTTATTAGGCGAGAAAGCTCCACGACTTGTTGATTTAATGGGTGGTTATGCGTTTATGCGTGTTTCTTTCATCATTGGCAATGTATGAAGGTTTAGAACAATATTTTATTTAATATGAGGTTTGTTACCAGTACTGGATTTGTTAATGAGCAGTTATGGTGGTAGGAAATTATTGCCATGTCTGTCTGAGTTGTGTGGTATTTCATGGGATTATATCTTTGGATATGGTTATGTCTTGATATATTTTGTTTGGATTATATGCAGTGTGTAGATGCGAGAATCAAGTCTTATAATGAGTTTTGGATGTTGGAGAATTGGTTCTAAGGTTATAGACTAAGGTTGAAGTAAGGATCTTCAGTTAGGTTGTATTGTCCTGCTTATATGGATTGGGGTGGCGTAGGATCACCCATGGGTATGTGCATTGTGAGTTTATACGGTGATTTAATGGCTTTGGAACGACTATTGGCATGTTCGAGAATGCACATATATTTAAGTGGGGAAGAATGTAACGACATGACCGGTCATTTTGAGCCTTTGTATCTAGTTTGGTGGTTTTAAGTCATGAGTAGCTTCATATGGTGTATTATGACCATCGTGTATCGTCAGTTTTAGTTTTTGTGTGGTTCAGGATTGATTTGGAAGAATGATTCTCAATTAGAAAGCTTTAACTTGGAAGAGTTGACCAAGTATGACATTTGTGTATTTGACCTCGGATCGGGAGTTTCTGTTAGGTCCGGATGGTAATTTTGTACTTGGTCATATGCCTGGATTTGCATTTGGATATTTCTAAAAGATTTTGTCTCTAATTGGCGAAGGTTGACAATTTGAATGTTTGAAAAGTTCATAGGTTTGGTCGGGAGTTGACTTCGATGTTATTGTGTTAAGATCGTTGTTCTGGGAGTCGAAATAGGTTCGTTATGTCATTTGTAGATTTATGTGCAAAATTTGAGGTCATTCTGAGTTGATTTGATATGTTTCGGCACGAGTTTTTAAAGTTGAAAGTTCATTAAATAATTAAGCTTGATCTGAGGTGCGATTCCTCATTTTTATGTTATATTGTGGGGTTTGAGGCCTCAAGTAGGTCTGTGTTATGTTTTGAGACTTGTTGGTATGATCGTGCGGGGTCTCGAGGGGTTTGGGTGAGTTTTAGGGTAGTTTCGGACCATTTTCATTCATGTTAGTGTTTCTGGATTTTCTATTGTTGCTGATATCCTTAGCGATCGCGAGGGACTAACCGCGATCGCATAATGATTCTTGGAGCTAGCAGAGTTTGTGCTTCGCATTCGCGAAAAGAGCATCGCATTCGTGATGGTCGGGCGATTTGGTGCTACGCATTTGCGTCTGGATGTCGCGTTTGCGATGTAATGCAGTGTGGAAGATGTTGTTCATCGCGTTCGTGTTGCTGATGCTGCGAACGTGAAGGCTTATTTAGGGGCAGCGCTATTTTATTTTACGCGATCGTGAGGGCTCTACCGCGATCGCGATGCATATAACTGGGCAGTGCTTATACGTTATTAATTTTGGACTTTGAACTCATTTTCTTCACATTTTGAGATTGGGAGCTTCGATTTGGGGGATTCTTGAGGCGATTTTCACGATTTGGATTGGGGTAAGTATTTTTGAATTGGATTTGATTAGTTTACATGACTCTGTCTTTGATTTTGATATTTGGTTAATGAATCTAAAAGATAAATTGCGGGGTTTTGTCAAAACTTTTTGAAAGTGAATATTAGAGTTTGAACATTGATTTGGAGTCGGATTTGGAAGAAACTAGTATGGTAGGACTCACATTCGAATGGATTTCCGGAATTTGTATGTTTTGTCGAGTTCTGGGGTGCGATCGCGGGTTGACGTTTTGATTGAATTTGAGTATTTGATTAAAGATTCGACCTTTATCGTTTGAGCTTGTTTCCTATGGCATTATTTGATATTTTTGAGTTGCTTTTGGCTAGTTTCGAGTCGTTCAGAGGTCGATTCGTGCGAGATGGCGCTCCTAGAGTATTGATTTGGCTTGCTTGAGATAAGTATCTTATCTAAACCATGTTGAAGCACTAGTTGCCTGAGTTATTTGTGATAGTTACATGCTTTAGGTGGCACACATGTGTGGGGTTGAGCCCATATGTGTGCACTGGGTATTTTCATTCTCGAGATAGTGTTTATTCTATGATATGCATTGGATTAATCGCTACGCTTCATGCTGTGATGGTTCTTATATTTGCATATCTGTTGTGAGCAATTTGAGCCATGTTTGAAGTTACATAGAGGTTAATCTCCTGATTAAACCTGGTAATTGATAATTTCGTGATGTATTTGTTTGATTTATGTTATGATAGCACACCTTGCACTTTAGCATGTCGCTTATACCAGTCCAGGAGTATGAAATTTGATGTTCATTGATCATGTACATGTAATCTTGTATATTTGTTTTTGTGTGATTTTGTCTGGACTAGTCGCCTGTGACCACGACAGGTGGATTGTGACATTGAGATTGTGACCATGTTGACCGGATTGTGATATTGAACCTATGACCATGCCTGGCAGATTGTGATATTGAGCCGGTGACCATGCCGGGTGGATTGTGATATTGAGCCTGTGACTATGCCGAACGGATTATGATAGCACATGAGTTGTCCGTGCAGCGTGTGGATACAGATAAATCCTCCTAGGGTCACCTTCTCATCTTTCTTCTTGATGGTGTGCACGCGGATTTGGGAAAGTCGATCAGTGATTTGGTTTGATTATTGAAATTCTGATGTGGGCCTTTGTCACACCCCGACCTTGGGGAGCGCGACCGGTGCTCAACCGAGATACCCTGGTCAAGCAAGCCTTTACAATACCTTCTACCCCACTCGCCCATGAATAAAGAGAAGATACATTTATATCATTAATCAAACATTGAATGGATTCCATGAACAATGCCAATTCCATTACCATTAATCACTTCATCTTATAGTGTCAAAATACATACACAATCATAGTTAAAGTTCAACAAGTGATTCAAATACAACAAGGATAGTTTGACTTTCCCAACACCCATATGCAACTCATATTGTGTCTACGGAGCCTCTACGGATACAAAATACTATGATAACACCGGCAACAATGCCCCGGCTATACCTCAAAATATAATACACGTGGGACAAAAGATACACGACCCCAAATGAAGTGGGGCTCACCAAATCTGCTGAGAAGCGGGTGTAGTGCTATCAATGATCAATGCAACCTGCTGTGGAACCACCTGCATCCACTAAAGATGTAGTGCCCCCGGCAAAAGGGACGTTAGTACTTATGGAATAGTACTAGTATGTAAGACTAAACACCCTCTTGTTAGAATGAATGATAACACAAGGAAGGACAGTCATAAATCAATGGAAGCCTCAGACAATACTAAAACATCAAATTAGGAGCAAGATAAGTGTCAAGTAAATTTCTATTATTTTAGGCTGCGAGATCTTATTACCGATATACCACCGAGATTTTAGCATGGAGTCCGATCTCGGCCCGATCGGCTAGGCCGTCTTACCCGATGATATCAACCTCAATCACAATCACTATCATAGTTCCAATCATTATCTTTATCATAATTTTCAGCATAATCACCACCATGTGTGCGGTATGACGTCCGATCACGATCCGACCGGCTAGGCTGTCTCACCACAATGTTGTGTGGATCGACATCACCCTTTTCTAGTAATCATCTCATCCCATTAAAGGGGAATATTTCATCACATCATCTCGCCCCAAATGAGGGGAATAATTACAATCCATTCCTACACCGGCATATGTAGTTTTGGGGTTAGGCCATTTCAACCTACCCTTCCTCGGTGACTAATGATACTCCCAAAGTGTTTGTTATTAAAAGGATTCATAACGCATTTCAACATACTTTAAGCGTTCCTTAGTTTCATTGGCACTAGTGGCCCCAATGTAATATCATTCTTGGCACGTTGGCCATATTTCATGTTTCATGCTCTGCTCACCTCTTTCACTTTCAAACATCATCACGAATTATTAACAACAAACATTTTTATTCAAGACTTTAGTACGTACACATGTGAGCAAGTAAGAGTATTAAGCACATTGATATTTCTTACACAATTTGGCATAATAACTTTCGCTTGAATCACGACTTGAAGTTATAGCATTTAGACATGCAACCCATACTTTGAACACATTCAAATAGAATATAACATAACAAGAATATTGGAATACATATTGAACATATATCTTTCGACATAAGGCTATTTGGAATAATCAATTCATAATGAACAACTCGGGACTTACAAGGATATTGTGGGGTTCAATTCTAAGAGATGAGTTTAGCCAACATACCTCGCCTCGAGCTTTTTAAATTACTACAATGTTCCGAAATTCTTAGACTCTTCGATCTATTTAGAAATATATAAAAATTGAACATACATTAGGAGAAAGTTTATGGCTCCAGCTCATTTGAGCATTTTATCAAACACTAGGTGGGTATTATGATTTCAAGGTCCTCCTATAGTGGATTCCTCCATCCCACTACCCAAAGTCTATCCAATTTAGCTCAAAATTCTTCCCCCAACCGTTGATAGTACATACATGCATAATGGACAACTCCCACACCCAAGAATTGCTTTTCTCATTACCTATTTTCAGTAAAATCACAGAATTGAGGGCTAGGGAGTAGAATCTTACCTCTAGGATGAAGACCCAGTGAATTTTCTGGTGAATTCTTCAACTATAAGCAAGAGTTAAAGATCAATAAGCTTAGGAACCTCCCCTCTCACTCTATAGTAATCCCTCTCTCTAGAAATATCAGATTTTTGCTTCAAAAGTGGCCCTTTACTTCAATATATCGAAATAGGGTCGGGTCAAACATTAGAAACAACAATGAAGCCCCGATGCAGATCTGCGGTCGCATATATGCAATCACATAACGCTTCTACGGTCCGCAAAATCGACCGCGTAATGGCCCTCCAGAACTGGGCTGTAATGATCCAACCGGTCATTTTAACTTTTAGAACCCCGTTCCCTAAAATAAAACTTTCCGTAAGTGCTTGTAATGATTTATGACTTGCAGGGATGGTTGGTTCGGGATTTGAAAGTGTTTGGGGTAAAACCGGAATTCTTGGTTCCTTAAGTTGGCCTTAAAGTGCTAAGTTTGACTTCGGTCAACATTTTGAGAAAACGACCCCAGAATAGAATTTTGATGACTCCAACAGCTCCGTATGGTGATTTTGGACTTAGCAGCCTGTTCGGAATTTTATTTGGAAGTGCGTAGTTAAATTAGGCTTGAAATGGCTAAAAAATAAGAATTTAAGTTTGGAAGTTTGACCGATGAGTTAACTTTTTGATACCGGAGTCGAATCCAGTTCCAAAACTTTTCATAGCTCCGTTATGTAATTTATGTCTTGTGTGTAAAATTTGAGGTTAATCGGAGTTGATTTGATAGGTTCCGACATCGAACCTAGAAGTTAAAAACTCTTAGTTTCATTAAGCTTGAATTGGGGTATGATTCATGATTTTAGCATTGTTTGATGTGATTTAGAGGTTCGACTAAGTTCGTAGGATGTTTTAGGAATTTTTGGTATATTTGGTTGAGGTCCCGAGGGCCTCGGGTGAGTTTCGGATGGTTAACGAATCAAAAGTTGGACTTAAAAAGCTGCTGCAATTTTCCCTTCTGTTGTATATTCTGGGCTATGATCGAGCCCCAGATCGAACCCAGATATCGAGCCCACGATCGAGGCCTAAGTCGAAGCCAGGGACGAGGATTAGTATCGAAGCCACGATCGAAGGTCTAGCTCGAGGGCCAGGAGCAAGACCCAAGATCGAACTTGATCGAGACCATGACCATGTCCCAGGCTCGAGGCTTGATCGAGGACATGACCAAGTCCCAAGCTCGAGGCCATGATCGAGGCGATGATCGAATCCCAGGATCGAGGCGTGATCGAGTCCATGACCAAGTCCTAAGCTCGAGGGCCACGATCGAAGCCACGATCGAGGCCCAATTCTGAAGGCTGCCTGGGCAGTTAATAAGAGAGGACATTCGTCCCACTTGCCATTTTTGACGAGCTTGAGCAGAGGCGACTTTTGACAGATTTTCAAGGGAAAAATATTGGGGTAAGTGATTCTAACTCGGATTTGGTCTACATATACAAGTATGTCATTGTTTTCACCATAAATTAGTGTTTTGAGATTTAAATTTGGGAAAGTTTTAGAAATCTCATAGAAACGAATTTTTGAGATTTCGGTATCGATTCGGAGTTGGATTTGAGTGAAACTGGTATGGTTGGACTCGTAATTGAATGGGTTATCGGATTTCGTAACTTTTACTGAATTTCGAAATGTGGGCCCCACGGATGAATTTTTAATTTATTTCGGGAGTTTTATTAAAAATGTAGTATTTTCTTATAGAATTGATTTCAATAATTTTTAATGATTGTATCGAATTATTTTGGCTAGATTCGAGCCAGACAAAGTTGGATAATCGTGGAAAAGGCCTTATAGTGGATTAAATTGGAGCAAGACGAGGTAAGTCTCTTGTCTAATCTTGTGAGGGGGAAATTTCCTCATAGGTGATTAAAATTAAATAATTGTTGCTAATTGTGGGGGCTACGTATGCACGAAGTGACGAGAGTCCGTGCGTAGCTACTATAAATGCTAAAGTTCGGGTAGTTTAGGACTCAAAGCATGCATTACTTGTGTAAATAGTATTCTTTGATTAATTAATATTAATTGATATATATGAATATATTGTGAATTGTTAGATAAAGATATTAAAGGATGAAAATCTCATAGGCTTAATTTTTGTTTAAATCAATTAATTGTTAAAAGAAATTGTTCTCCTCCCGAATTTATCTTATAATAAATATACTCTCCTTCCGGAGGCACATAAGAAAATGTCCTCCTTTCTTGTGGAGCGGGCCGAATGTCTCGGCAGGATAGATGCATCTATGGATCGCGCCGCACGTCCCTCGGCAGTGTACACGACACTCTTGATCCGGTCGTACGTCCTCGGCAGAAATAGTGCTTAATAATAATAATTACACGACACTTTAATAATTTATTTCAGCGTGTGAAGCTAATTAATAAATTGGAAAATCCTTAGAATTTAATGAATTATTATTCTTGCCGGTTTAGGAATTAATTGTTACTCCTGTAAATGAGATTTAATTGATAAATTGAAATTTATTTGAATTGAAGGAATTTAATTAATGTATTGAGAATTGTTACATTTGAAGGAATTTGATTATTTCCGTTGATTAAATAAATATTTGTAAATTCTGTCACCTTATTCTGAAAACTTCAACAAGACATTCTTTTGCTTTTACCTCCCCTTTGCTCCATCCACTGGCTCTTCGGGTTGCCTAACATTCTTTCTCTACTAGGGATGGGAGCCACACTAAGGTAATATTTGTCCCTTCCAGGCTTCCAGTGCCTATCTTTATAATACTCATATCTAGTTGTACTATTTTAGAGTGCACTATTTGGGTGTCTCACAAGTAGATCCATTACCACGTTTGCACTATCCTTCGGAAATGTCAACTAACACTGATAATCCATCCACCATTTTGGGTCACTCTAACCCCAGCCGGATCCTGATATTCGTCCTTCTCTTATACTGCTTCTGTTAGCTTCCATAGGGCATAAATGATATGGGTGTGGCCAATTGTACATACCTCTGTTACAATTAAAGGTAACTCAAAATGCTTATATTTCTCTGCTTGAATTGTAAATACTGTTAATCTTCGTTAACTGGGTACCTCGTACCCTTCTTCACCTTGCTTCTTTTACTCGCTGAAACTTGTGTCTACCTTCCAATTATCTTGTTCCTTTTTACCGTAAGAGTGGATAGGCATTCTTGCCTTAGGGATCCTTATCAACAAGCTTACACATGTTATTATACACATGATCTGCTGAATACCTCATATTTATCCGTCATAAGCATGATGCAAAATCGAGTTCCTCTGACTCAACTCTTCCACGGCTATATATCTTACCAACCGTCTTCCTGGATGTAGGCATCGTCGTATTATGAATAAGATAAAGTTTAGGAAGTTGAGTTCTTACAACTGAGTTCTACCACACGATCTAGAGTAACAAGAAAGAGTGACAGTTCTAAATGCCCTGTAGCCTCCTCCTTATAAGTGTGGTTCATGACACACCCATAAACAAGACTCTACTAGACACGGCTTGTAGACTCTATAGGACAGAACTGCTCTGATACCACTTTTGTCATGAACCATACTAATGAGCTACGACGGGCACCCAGTACCTTACTCAACCGAATACCAACATAACGTATCTTTCGTATCATGCTATCATAGGTAAATGAGGCGGAACGGCTTCCGTAGGATAGCTAGAACAAAACATGTAACACCAACTTATACATAAGACATACGGGCCTATAAGATCAAAATAATCACTCATACACTAAACATAGGCCGACAAGGCCATATAATCTTTTACGTACATTACATATGTCTACAAGCCTCTACGAGTAGATAAATACCATAAAGGTTGGGATAGGGCCCCGCCATACTAAACAATACACGCCCAAATCATACTGACCAAATAAGCTACTCCGGAGCAAATGGAGCGCACCAACATTGATAACTACTNACTTGATAACGACAAGGTCGGGAATCCAAACTAGAGTAAGAATTTGAAAAGTAAATGCGGAAGAAATAACAATAAGGAATTGTACAACTAGAACTAAAGGGCAGAAAATAAAGGATATGGGAAATTTCAAGGAAAGAATTCCAAGAACTTCCAAGAACGCAAGTTTTATAGCCTTGACAAGATTAAAGTAACAACGTCTTGATTTATTCAAGAAATCAAACACCTTTACTTAAAAGCAAATCAAAACAATAGATTCCGATCTTGGCCAGTTTACGAGTAACTTGAGACAACAATTAATAACTTGTATTAATCGCTTTCTCNGAGTAACTTGAGACAACAATTAATAACTAGTATTAATCGCCTTCTAAGAATACCACAAAGGAATCAAAGATATCACAATAGAGAAGTAATCTTACTACCTTGAACTATGAACTAGTAAAGGTTGAAAGATAAATCTCAAAGTACAAGTAACAAAGGTTCACAAGAACTCTCAAAGTATGATATACTTAATCAATAATGAAGTGTCTCAATGAATGAGAAGAACTCCTTATTTATAGGAGTACTAAGGCATAAAAAGTCCTTAAAATTAGGTAGGGTGGCTGCTAAGGCATCAAAAAGTCATTACAATTAGGTAGGGTGGTTGCTAAGGAGTAAGAAAAGTCATTAATATTAGGTGGGGACGGATAAATCCCTTTGGGGCAGATTTGGACCTTAAAACTACTAGTTTGGGCCATTGTTTTGGACTCCAATTGGGCTCCTTTAGAAACACCCCCTTTTTGACCTATTTTAAGCTCATTTTGAGCCCTTTTGGTGGACTTCAAGGGCTGATTTAGTGACCCAATCTTCCTCCTCTTGGACTTCAATATGGACCACCAAATACTGTAAAACTTGGACAATTCATCTCCTTTGGGCTTGAGCTCTTCCTCTACAATTAAAAGCTTCATTGAAGTCCAGCGACCTTAGTATGCAACTCTTTAGCTTGAGATCTCGTAAATAGCTTTCTTGGAGCATCCAAAACTCTATGTGTCCTTGATGCTATCGCATAGCCAATTAACATCCTTTTATCCTTGTCTTCTTGAGGTCTAGAAGAACTCTTAATCTCTTGATTCGACCATGGCTTCTTGGAGATGGTGTTTGACTGACCTTTCCACAAGCTAGTTTGCTTTCTTTTATTTTGATTTTCTACCTTTACAGACAAATCAACTAACTCATCTATTGTTACATATTGTTGTAATTCTACTACATCAGCTATTTCCTTATTTAAACCATTTAAAAACCTAGCCATTGTAGCCTCTTCTTCCTCCATACATGTCACGCCCCAAAACCGAGGAGCGCGACCGGCACTCAACCGAGTGAACCAGACCGAGCAAGCCTGTTAGATTTCATTCTACCCAAACTCATCCACGAATAGAGATAATACATATTTTCATTAATTAGACGAAAATGTGTTCATGTCTAAAATACCAATTCATTTCCAATAGTTTCATCATTTTTAAAGTCTCAAATGGACAAGTAATACAACCACAACATAACGTAGTTTGCCTTTCCCCAGCACCAATATGTACCCACACTATGTCTATGGAGACTCTATAGATAAAGAAGAGTACAGGGATAATGTCTTCAACAAGGCCCCGGCTATACCTCAAACCGAATACACAAAGTACAAAAGATACATGACCCCGGGATGAAGTGAGGCTCACCAAGTCACATGGGAAGAAAGTGTATTGTTATCACTGATCAATATCTCCTGCTGTGGAACCACCTGCATCCATTTAAAGATGCAGCACCCCCGGCAAAATGGACGTTAGTACTGTCGAATAGCACTAGTATGTATAACTAAACACCCTGTCAATAGAATGACAAATAATACAAACAAGATTATCATAATATAAATAAAAGCCTTAATCAACATCAAACCTCAATTTAGGATCATGATAGTGTTCAAATTAATTTTCATATCTCATATTGAGAGATTTTTAGTATCGATATACCATTGTCCACAATACCATTATTCACAATACCAATATTCACAAAACTAGTACCACCGTACTCTTAGCACGGAGTCCGATCACGACCCGATCGGCTAGGCCATCTCATTAGAGACATCACCCACAATTTCTCTCAATATCAATACCACCGTCTTTAACACAGAGTCCGATCATGACCCGATCTGCTAGGCAATCCATTAGAGACATCGACCAAAATTACAATTTCAATTATAATTTCCAGCACAATCACCACCATGTGTGCGGCATTGTGTCCGATCACGAACCAATCGGCTAGGTTGTCTTATTTGAGACATCAACCTTTTTATATCAATTATCGCATTTCGTATTACTTTCACATCTTTTCATTTTATTGGCAATAATGGCCATAATTATAAGATCATTCTTGGCACGTTGGCCATATTCAGTATTTCATGCTCACCTTATCAATTTCAAATATCATTATCATCATCAACAA
>AWOL01S0004019.1:0-34373 GCA_000715115.1 Nicotiana otophora | reverse complement strand
ATTCACCTCCAAACCACTCGTATCTATTCAAAAATGACTAAATAATATCAAATATTGCTAAAGAAATCAATTATATTGCATAAATTAAATTTTCCAAATTTTCCTCCAAAAAGTCGAAAAATCGACCCCGGGCCCGCTTGGTCAAAGCCCGAGGTTCGGACCAAAATTCATTTATCCATTCACCCCCGAGCCCGAATATATAATTAGTTTTGGAATCCGACCCTCAAATTGAGGTCTAAATTCCCAAATTTTTGAAATTTCTAGTTTCTACCCTAACCCCTAATTCTACCATGAAAATTCTAGATTTTAGGTTGATCATTCAAGAAATGTAATGGGTAATTGAAAGAAAATGATTTAGAATCACTTACCAACACTTTGGGGAAGAAAATGACTCTTGAAAATCGCCTCTACCCGTTTGGTGCTTGAAAAATGTTGAAGAAATGGCTTAAACCCGTGTTTGATCCTATTTTATGCACTGGGCGACAGTGTGCATCGCGTTTGCGAAGGGTATTGGCTGCCAAGCCTTCGCGTTCATGATGGTTACTCCCCCTGGTCTTCGCATTCGCGAGACATTGCTCGCGTTCGCAAGGAGCTGGTCACGTTCGTGAAGGGTAACGCCCCATCGCTTCGCGTTCACGACTAAGCCTTCGCATTTGCGAAGAAGAAAACTTCAGCTGCCTAGTTTACTCTTCACGTTCGCGAGATACCTTCGCGAACACGAAGAAGGACCTGCCCGAACACCTGCTGCAGCAAAATACCAGATTTTCAAAGTCAAAAACATCCTGTGGCCTACCCGAAACTCACCCGAGCCATTATGGCTCCAAAACAAAAATGCACATAAGTCTAAAAATATCATACGAACTTGCTCGCTCGATCAAATCGCCAAAATAACACCTAGAACTCCGAATTTAGCGCCAAATCAAATGAAATTCTCAAGAACACTTTAAAATTTCTATTTTCTCAACTGGACGTCCGAATCACGTCAAATCAACTCCGTTTCTCACCAAATTTCACAGACAAGTCTTAAATATTATAATGAACCTGTACCGGGCTCCGAAACTAAAATATAGACCCGTTACTAAGAATGCCAAACATCAATCAATTCTTAAAAACAAATAATTTTCAGACTTTTAATTTTTTCAAAAAATCATAACTCAAGCTAGGGACCTCCAAATTCGATTTCGGGCATACTTACAGGTCTCATAATTCGATACGGACCCACCGAGACCGTCAAAATATGGAACCGGGCCCGTTTATCAAAAATATTGACCGAAGTCGATTAAAATTAACTTTTAAGGCATAAATTCTTATTTTCATCAATTTTCAACATAGAAGCTTTTCGGAAACATGCCCGGACTGCGCACGCAAATCAGGGAGTGTAAAAATGAGATTTTTAAGGCTTAAGAACGCAGATTCGAGTTCTAAAATATAAGATAACCTTTTGGGTCATCACATTCTCCACGTCTAAAATAACCGTTCGTCCTCGAATGAACATAGAAAAGTATCTGGGCTGGTGAAAAGGTGGGGATATCTACTCCGCATATCAGACTCGGACTCCCAAGTAGATGACTCAATAGGCTAACCTCTCCACTACACTCGAACTGAAGGGTAACTCTTTGATCTCAACTGGCAAACTTGCCGGGCTAGAATTGCCACCGGCTCCTCCTCGTATGTCAAATCCTTGTCCAACTAGACAGAGCTGGAATATAACATATGGGACGGATCACCGTGATACTTTTGAAGCATGGACACATGGAATACCAGATGAACAACTGCTAAACTAGGTGGCAATGCAAGCCTGTAAGCCACCTCTCCCACTCTCTCCAGAATCACAAAAGGTTCGATATACCTAGGGGTCAACTTGCCCTTCTTTCTGAACCTCATTACACCCTTCACGAGTGATACCCGAAGTAACACTCTCTCTCCGACCATGAATGCAACATCACAAACTCTACGGTCGACATAAATCTTCTGCCTGGACTGAGCAGTACGAAGTCAGTCTTGAATAATCTTGACCTTATCCAAGGCATCATGTACTAAGTCAGTGCCCAACAACCGATTCTCTCCCGGCTTGAACTACCCAACTGGCGACCGATACCGCCTACCATATAATGCCTCATAGGGAGACATTTGAATGCCCGACTGGTAGCTGTTGTTGTAGGCGAACTCTGCAAGGGGCAAGAACTGATCCCACGATCCTCCGAAGTCTATAACACAAGCGCGGAGCATATCCTCCAAGATCTGAATAGTACGCTCGGACTGCCCGTCCTTCTGAGGATGAAATGTTGTGCTCAACTCAACCCGCGTACCCAACTCATGCTGAATTGCCCTCCAAAAGTGCAAGGTAAACTGCGTACCTTGATTAGAAATGATAGATACGGGCACACCGTGAAGACAGACGATCTCCCGAATATATATCTCTGCCAACCACTACGAGGAATAGGTAACTGCCATAGGAATGAAGTGCGTTGACTTAGTCAGCCTATCCACAATAACCCACAAATTGTCGAACTTTCTCTAAGTCCGTGGGAGTCCAACAATAAAGTCCTTAGTGATATGCTCCCACTTTCACTCAGGAATCTCTCTCTTCTGAAGCAAACCACCAGGTCTCTGATGCTCGTACTTTACTTGCTGACAATTTAGACACCGAGCTACATATGCAACTATGCCTTTCTTCATCCTCCTCCACCAGTAATGCTGCCGCAAGCCCTGACACATCTTGGCAGCGCCCGGATGAATAGAATATTGGGAACTGTGGGCCTTCTTAAGAATCAACTCACAAAGTCCATCCACAATAGGCACACAAATACGGCCCTGCATCCTCAAAACTCCGTCATCTCCAACAATATTCTGCTTGGCACCACCGTGCCGCACTGTGTCTCTAAGGATAAGTAAATGAGGATCGTTATCCTGCCGATCTCTGATGTGCTAAAACAAAGAAGACGAAGCAAATGTATAAGCTAGAACACGGATGGGCTCAGAAACATCCAACCTCACGAACTAGTTGGCCAAGGCCTGAACATCCAATGCAAGCGGTCTCTATTAACTGGAATATATACAAGGCTACCCATCCTGACTAACTTTCTACTCAAAGCATCGGCCACCACATTGGCCTTCCCGGGATGATACAATATTGTGATATCATAGTCTTTTAATAGCTCCAGCCACCTTCTCTGCCTCAAATTAAGTTCCTTCTGCTTGAACAAATACTGAAAGCTTCGATGATCAGTGAATACCTCACATGGCATGCTGTAAAGATAATGCCTCCAAATCTTCAGCGCGTGAACAATTGCTGCCAGCTCTAGATCATGAACAAGGTAATTCTTCTCATAAACCTTTAGCTTCCGCGAAGCATATACAATAACCTTGCCACCCTGCATCAATACCGCACCCAGACCAATACGAGATGCGTCACAATATACTGTATAAGATCCTGAACCTGTGGGTAACACCAATACCGGTGCCGTAGTCAAAGTAGTCTTGAGCTTCTGAAAGCTCTCTTCACACTCATCTGACCACCTGAACGGGGCACCCTTCTAGGACAATCTGGTCAACAAGGCTGCTATGGATGAAAACCCCTCCACAAATCGATGGTAATAGCCCGCCAAACTAGGAAACTACGGATCTCTGTAGCTGATGTGGGTCTAGGCCAGTTTTGAATTGCCTCAATCTTCTTAGGATCCACCTGAATACCCTCTGCTGATATAACGTGACCCAAGAAAGCAACTGAACTCAACCAAAACTCGCATTTTGAGAACTTAGTATATAACTGGCTGTCTTTCAGAGTCTGAAGAACGATCTGAAGGTGCTGCTTATGCTCCTCTCGACTGTGGGAGTAGATAAAGATATCATTAATAAACATAACCACAAAGGAATCCAAGTAGGGTTTGAACACCCGGTTCATCAAATCTATGAATACTGCTGGGGAATTTATCAGCCCAAATGACATTACTAGAAACTCATAATTCCCAAACCGAGTCCGAAAAGCTATCTTAGGAACATCGGATGCCCTAATCCTCAACTGATGGTAGCCAGATCTCAAATCAATCTTTGAAAACATCTTGGCACCCTGAAGCTGATCAAATAAATCATCAATCCTCGGCAATGGATACTTGTTCTTGATGGTTACTTTGTTCAACTGCCGATAATATATACATATCCTCATCGATCCATCTTTCTTCTTCACAAACAACACAGGTGCACCCAGGGAGAGACACTAGGTCTAATGAAGCCCTTATCAAGCAAATCTTACAATTGCTCCTTCAATTCTTTCAACTCTGGCGGGACCATGTGGTATGGAAGAATAGAAATAGGCTGAGTGCCCGGAGCCAAATCAATGCAGAAATCAATATCCCTAGGAGGTGGCATCCCTGGCAGGTCTGCAGGAAACACCTCTGAAAACTCACGAACAACCGGTACTAAATCCATGGAAGGAACCTCCACACTAGAATCGCGGACATAAGCCAAATAAGCTATACACCTCTTCTCGACCATATGCCGAGCCTTCACATAAGAGATAACACTGCTGGCAGAATGGCCAAAATTCCCTCTCCACTCTAATCGAGGCAACCCCTGCAAGGCTAAGGTCACCGTCTTGGCGTGACAATCTAATATAGCATGATAAAGTGACAACCAATCCATACTAGGCCTGTTCATGGATCAGATTGGATCAGATTTGGCATATTTTGGACTATCCGATCAAATTCCGGATTTGATAAATTGCAATCCGAATCTGAACCAAATTAAATTCGGTTCGAATTGGATTTTGATATTTGGATCGGATAAATATTTCGGATTACAGTTTAGATTGTAAGCCTTATATATTAAGATGCTTATTCCATGAGTTCGCCTCTTAGTGATCGGTGTAGCATAACCATCAACATACTCTATAAAGAGGTGATCTAACAACTGATCCATAAATATTTACCCAGCTAGAACGAGAAGGAAATACATACTCTATAAGGATAAACAACATCATTAATTCAATATGGATTCAAAAGATTAAACTGAATAATATTAGTTGATAATTATAGCAACAGAACTGAACAAACCCAAAAGGTTAAACTGAATAATACTAGCTGATAATTATAGCAACAGAACTAAATAAATTGCAGTACCAACAAGGCAACAAATCAACAAAATAGATATAGGTATTCCACTATTTAAAGGATGAACTCAAGAAGGTAAAAAACATTAAAGAGTTCCAACTTCCATCTCCCTCCCAATTCCAGATGTACTACTCCCCTTTTTTTCTGCAATAACAAAGGAAAAGTTTAGACTTTAGTGAAAAAACTGAAACATAAAATCAAAGACCAACACACTGGACAAAAAAATAACTAGTGAAAGAATTATACCAGCAAAATATAGTTCAATAATCTTCATCAATACTATATGTCGACGATGCAAGGCTCTTTTCCAGTATTGACCATTTCTATTGAAAGTGTAAAATCACACATATGTTAACATAAAAAGAATCCAAATAAACATACAAATAAGTTATCAAATATATATAAAAACAAATAATAAAAGAAGAAAGAGAGTCTTACCAAGTTCAAGATTATCTAAATATTCCTCAATTTTAACCGGAGTTGTTGATTTGTTACGAATCCAATCTTGGACACACACAAGATCTTGAACCAATCTAGGAGTCAATGAACTCCTAAATGGATCAAGTATGCGTCCCCCAGTACTAAAGGCCGATTCGGATGCAACACTAGAAATTGGTATGGCTAGCACATCACGTGCCATATCAGCAAGAGTGTGAAATCTAGGTGAGTTCAACTTCCACCAACCAAGAACATCAAATTTATCTTTTTCTTCCTCAACATCTTCACCCAAATATTTGTCCAACTCTGTTTTTGAGTCAATACCTCTACCACTCTCATGCCTCTTTAAATCTACCATGAATTAGAGAATGATGATGAAGAAGAACATGAAAATGGAGAATATGAGGAGATGTAAAAGATGGACATGAAGATGAAGTTGAAGATGGAGAAGATGGATATGAATCACCATTCATCTTGACATACTCACTGAACAAAGTTTTCATGTATGTCTTCATTTCCTCTTGTATTTCACACCTTTTGTTTCTCCAAATACAGCAACAAGTGCGAAAGAAAGAGAGTGAAACTTGTGGCATGGATCCAACACACATGAAATATATATCATCTTGTTCATCTTGTGAGGATCACCCCAATACTTGTCAAATTTCTCTTTCATATTCTTTGCTATTTCTCACATGACAACATCTTCATTTTCCATCAATTCTTTCAAAGAAGAACCTACCACACAGATCTCAAGAAAATGTACACTAGATGTAATATAAAGTGTGCTCGATACCTTCAAGGTGAGTTCATAAAAAATTTCAAGAAACTTCACAATACGTCTTACACTTTCCCAATCACTACTTAAAAGTGGACCTGCAGGCTGCCATCCTCACAAATACAATTAGAAATACAATGCATCAATCCATAATCAATATCACAATATTTTGTAAAAACATTCCCATAAACTGCCGCAATCCTCGATATCAAATATGTGGAGTTCCACCTAGTTGGAACATCCAGACATAATGATATTTTAGATGTTATCTTATCAAGATCACAACATTCTTTAAACCTCTTCCATCTTGCGGGAGATTTCCTTATGTACCTGACATCTTATCTTATTCGTTCAATAGGCACACTCCCTTCTTTCAACCCATCTTGAACAACTAGATTGATGATGTGAGCCATACACCTCACATGAACATGCTTACCTTCCATCAAAATTGTATTCCATCTAGTAAATTATTTGGATAATTCTTTAACCATAACATCGTTAGAGCTTGCATTATCAACAGTCACAGTAAAATTTTTATCCAATACCCATTCAAGAAAATACTTAGCAACACCACTAGCTAAATCTTGACCCTTGTGACTAGTAATTAGACAAAAATTTAATATTTTTTAATGTAATTCCCAATTCTTGTCAATATAATGTGCTGTAACACACATATAGTTAATTCGTTAAATTAAAGTCTATGTGTCACTTGTAATGAAAATTCTCTTCAAAACATGTCTCTCTTCATTATAAATCTCAAGACAGTCTCTAGTCATAGTAGTACGAGAAGAAACGTGAAATAAAGGTTGAAGAGTTCTCACAAAATCTCTAAAACCCTCATTTTCAACAGAAATAAAGGGTTGCTCATCAATAATTATCATACGAACTAAAGCCTTCCTACATGCCTCTTGATCAAATTTCCATGGGATTACTGATACATCACATGTTTGACCACCCTTTTTTGGTTGAAAAGCTAGTCTCTGTTGGCTGGTGTCCACCTTATAGGGATTGTTCGGGCACTTGATCATATTGGAAAACAAATTGCTTGTACCGCTGTTTTTTGTATTTGCTACATATTCTTCTTGACAATACTTTCATCTCGCTTTTTAATCCCCTCGTCATCAGTGAACTTGTCGAAATGGACCCAAGCAACGAATCTTTCTTTCATGCCTTTTATTTTCTTAGAAGCAGATTTACAATGGAGTGTGTTTGTTGTGGAATTATTTGAAGCACCACTTTCAGTACCTTTTAGGTGATTTGAAGCTCATTTCCCTTCTCTGCCTCTAGCTCTGTCATATATGAAATAAGTATAAAATAAAATCCATGTAAAAAATCAGTACCGGCAGTTAAAAAAGGATAGCGAAGAAATACAAGAACCCATAAAAGTGCTTAAGTGCACGAGCTAACACCAGACAAACATTTATACAAAAACTTAATATTTAAGCTTTGAGAAAATCAGATGAGCAGCAGTATATGTTTAATCAAATAGCATCTTTGAAAAAATTAAGTTCTAAAATGGAAAGGAGGGAGAGAATAAAAAACCAAGACCTTAGATCAATCTAAAATAAAAATCAACCATAAATAGGAAAGAATCAATCAATAATCTAAAATGGAAAGGATGGAGAGAATGAAAAATAAAACAAAACCCAACAAACCTTACTTCTTGAGAGCAAAGATGAAGCGGCCATATTGGAGATTTGGAGTGATAGAGGCATGTCTAAAATCTCTAAGAGATACTTGCTGATGTGAGAGAAATAAGACAAATGAAACCTTATTTGATGGCACCCTCACTTTTATATGTAGGCCTTATATTTTGAATTTCAGATCGGTTCGGATTTAAATTAAGCCAAACAGTATCCGATCCGATATCCAAAATATTTAAATCTATAATCCGAAATATGATCCAAATAGTTGAAATCTGATTCAAATAACATGGATCGGTTCAGATTTTTGGTTCGACCCAAATAATGCACAACCCTAATCCATATCCAGTATGATATCAAAATCAACCATGTTGAGAAGTAGAAGATCTACGCGAGTCTCAAGACTCCCAATGGTGACCACACACGAATGATAAACACGATATACAATAATAGCATCTCCCACTGGTGTGGACACATACACATGAGCACTCAAATAATCACGGGGCACAACCAAATAGGAAGCAAAATAGGATGACACATAGGAGTAAGTAGATCCCGGATCAAATAGAACTGAAGTATCTCTACTACAAACTGAAACAATACCCGTGATAACAGCTTGAGATGACTCACCCTCAGGCCTGGCTGGGAAAGCATAACACTGGGGCTGGGCCCCACCATCCTGAACTACGTCCCTTCGACGGTCTCTAACTGGCTGGTCCCCACCTCTAACGGCCTGACCTCCACCTCTAACTGTATGGTCCCTACCTCTGGCTGCCTGACCCCTTCCTCTGGCTAGCTTAGCAGGTGGTGCAGCAACTGGTACCGGAACCATGGCACGAGAACTCTGATGCTGTGAGCTTCCCTTCGCCCGAGGGCAAAATCTAGCAATGTGCCTCAGATCACCACAAGTATAACATAACCTCGGCTACTGTGACTGCTGACCCTGAAACTGACCCTGTCGACCTGAATAACCACCCTGACAACTCTGGAGTGGAGGTGCACTAATAGGAGCTGGTGGTGCACTGTAGGCTAGCTGGTCGGAATAATGCATCTGAGGGCCACGACCACCTGAGGCACCGTGGGATGCCTGGAGCGCTGAATGAAACATCCTGGCATGATGTCCTCTACCAAAAGTACTCTTGCCTCTAGATGAGGCACCGCTTAACTTACCGAAATGACGAGGTCTCTTGTCAGACCCCTGACCTCCCTGAGTAAGAACCTTTTCGACTCGTCTGGCGACATTAGTAGCCTCCTAAAAAGAAATCTCACTCCCAGTCTCCTTAGCCATCTGCAATTTGATAGGCTGAGCAAGTCCATCAATAAACCTCCTTACCCTCTCTCTCTCGGTGGGAAGCAGAAGTATAACATGACTGGCCAAATCCATAAAACGGGTCTCATACTGAGTAACAATCATACTGCCCTGCTGGAGATGCTCAAACTGACGGCGATGCTCCTCTCTCAATGTGATAGGCAGAAACTTCTCTATGAAGAGCTGAGAGAACTGGTCCCAAGTAAGAGCAGGCGACCCAGATGGTCTGGTCAACAAGAAATCTCTCCACCATTTCTTGGCAGAACCAGTCATCTGAAATGCAGCAAAATCGACCCCATTGGTCTCCACTATACCCACGTTCCGTAGAACCTTATGACAACTGTCAAGATACTCCTGGGAATCCTCTGAAGGAGCACCACTGAAGTGAACAGAAAAGAGCTTGATAAACCCGTCCAATCTCCATAAAGCCTCAGAAGACATAGCTGGCCCATCTCCGACCTGTGCCGCAATAACCGGTTGAACTAATCCGACTGGCTGAGCGGCTGGAGCCTGATACTGGGGAGATATCTGCTCCGGAGCGGGAGTAGTGGGAGTCTGGGCTCCTCCACTAGCACGAGAGACTGCTGGTGTCATGGGAAATGCGCCAGTCTGAGCCACACTCTCCATAAGGCCCACCAAATGGACCAAAGCATCCTGAAGTACTCGGTGGCAATGAACCCCTCCGGAACTTGAGTTGGTCCGGTAGGAACAGTCTGGTATGGAACCTCCTCGTCAAGCTCTATCTGAGGTTCCACTGCTGGGGCTGCTGCTCAGGCTCTAGGTTGAGCCCTACCCTTGCCTCGGCCTCTGGCACGGCCTCGACCTCGACCTCGACCTATGCCCCAGTAGGAGACTGGAGGCTCTGGCTGCTGCTCAGATGAGGAAGCAGTACGTTTTCTCTCCATCTGCGAGAGAATAAGAGTAGAAGAGTTCAATCAGTATTGAGAAAGCAAAATCGCACGACAAAGAAGAATAGAAGTGAAACTTGTTCCTAAACTTCATAGCATCTAGAAGATAAGCACAGACGTCTCCGTACCGATCCTCCAGACTCTACTAAGCTTGCTCGTGAATCGTGAGACCTAGGCAAGCTAATGCTCTAATATCAACTTGGCACAACCGAAAATTTTCCATGGACGGGACCGTGATGACGCCTAATATTTCACTTGCTACGCAAGCCAACGTTAGAGAATCATTAGACCAATTCCTTATTTTCATTCAATAAATAACAATAATTAACTAAGATGAAATATAATAAGTAAGGAATATTATAAAACTGTATTAATTACTACCACCCGGATCTGGAGTCACAATTCACGAGCATTTTAGAATTTACTACAAGTAATAGTCTGAAAGAAATACAACTGTTTGAATGAAAGAAAACAGTAGGAAATAAAAGATAGACGGGGACTTCAAGATCTGTGAACGCCGACAGATCTACCTTGAGTCTCCGGACAGCGGACCAATAGCAAAATCTCGATCAACCTGAGCCGGTACCAAAATCTGCACAGAAAGTATAGAGTGCAACTTCAGTACAACCGACCCCATATACTGGTAAGTGTCGAGCCTAACCTCGATGAAGTAGTGACGAGGCTAGGACAAGACACCCACATATAACCTGAACAGTATAATCATGCTAGGGGCAACAACAGTAAATAAGGAAATAACGCAGAAATAATAGGAAGGGAACATACAGTGGGGGAATAAAATATAAAGAGTGAGAATAATAAAAAGATATAATTAAACCGAAAATCCTTAAACGAATTGAGCAAATAAAACAACAAAGGAAAACTGAACAACATTATCCTTCGTGCTTTTACTCTCAACCTCACCAAATAAATAAATAGAACGTCACGACATCACCCTTCGTGCATTAAACCTCTCATCATTTATACGGCATCACTCTTCGTGCTTTATCACTCACAAATCATGGCACGTCATCACCCTTCGTGCATTAACACTCACATATCGCGGCACGAAATCACCCTTCGTGCTTTACACTCTTCCTCATAATATAAATAACGCATGCACGACATCACCCTTCGTGCTTTACACTCCTCCTCATAAATCACAGAATCAATAACAACGGATAGATATGAGTATCACAAAGAAACCAGTATTTTACCCATAATCAATAGCACAATGTAACCTCAACCTTGAATCAATATTCGAAAGTTACCAAATCTGAGTGAAACCATATATAAGTCACCCAACATTTCAAATAACTCCCTAAGCATGGATAGTTGAATTTAAGGCTACAAAATAGACAGGAATAGAATTTCACTCGCATGCTATGACTCAACAACGATGCATAGATGCTCGTCACCTCACCTATACATCGTATTTAACAACCGAACACGTAGCAAATAAACATATAATACCTATTCCCTCAAGCCAAAGTTAGACACGACACTTACCTCGCTCCGAAGGCCACTTAATTCTCAATCACAACTTTTCCTTTAGAATTCATCTCCAAACCACTCGTATCTATTCAAAAGTGACTCAATAATATCAAATATTGCTAAAGAAATCAATTATATTGCATAAATTAAATTTCCCAAATTTTCCTCCAAAAAGTCAAAAAATCGACCCCGGGCCCGCTTGGTTAAAATTCGAGGTTCGGACCAAAATTCATTTACTCATTCAGCCCCGAGCCCGAATATATAATTGGTTTTGTAATCCGACCTCAAATTGAGGTCTAAATCGCCAAATTGCCGAAATTCCTAGTTTCTACCCTAACCCTTAATTCTATCATGAAAACTCTAGATTTTAGGTTGATAATTCAAGAAATGTAATGGGTAATTGAAAGAAAATGGTTTAGAATCATTTACAAATACTTTGGGGAAGAAAATGACTCTTGAAAATCGCCTCTACCCATTTGGTTCTTGAAAATTATTGAAGAAATGTCTTAAACCTGCGTTTGATCCTGTTTTATGCACTAGGAGACAGTGTGCATCGCGTTCGCGAGGCCACTGTCGCGTTCGCGAAGGCTACTGGCTGCCAAGCCTTCGCGTTCGCGAGACCCTACTCGCATTCGTGATGGTTACTCCCCCCCACATCGCGTTCGCGATACATTGCTCGCGTTTGCGATGAAGGAACGACCAACCCTCCCCCAGGTGTGCCTAACACTACGCGTTCGCGAGGAGCTGGTCGCATTCGCGAAGGGTAACACCCTCATCGCTTTGCGTTCGCGACTAAGCCTTTGTGTTCAGGAAGAAGAAAACTCCGGCTGCTTAGTTTACTCTTCGCGTTCGCGAGAGTTCCTTCGCGAACACGAAGAAGGACCTGCCAGAACACCTGCTGCAGCAAAATACCAGATTTTCAAAGTCCAAAACATCCCGTGGCCTACCCGAAACTCACCCGAGCCCTCGGGGCTCCAAACCAAATATGTACACAAGTCTAAAACATCATACGAACTTTCTCGCACGATCCAATCGCCAAAATAACACCTAGAACTCCGAATTTAGCACTAAATCAAATGAAATTCTCAAGAACACTTTAAAATTTCTATTTTCCCAACTGGACGTCCGTATCACGTCAAATCAACTCCGTTTCTAATCAAATTTCACAAACAAGTCTTAAAAATCTTAATGAACCTGTACCGGGCTACGAAAACATGTCGGACTGTGCACACAAATCGAGGAGGGTAAAATGAGATTTTTAAGGCTTAAGAGCGCATATTCGAGTTCTAAAACATAAGATGACCTTTTGGGTCATCACAATATATTTGCAGAAAAATATTTTATAATCATCAATCTTTTTTTTTTTGCTAATTAATCACCAGTCAAACATATGGTAAGTAAATCCGTACCATGAAAGTTATTTTTCAATAAAATATTTTTCATGAAAATATACCAAAAGTCACCAAGAATTTTGCTGTGGAATTGTTGAATTATATCTTCAAAGCACCTATAATTTCCCTTCAATTTTGTTTGAGCGAAGGAGAATAGAGAATTGCGTATGTTTGAGCCGTTGGCTTTCAATTTTCTTTTTGGGCGACAGTGAAAAAAATTTAATTATTGGTTAAATGGGTACAAATTGATCTTAAAAACTGTCCATTTGTGCAAATTTCATTTTTTTCTCGACCCAATGGACAAGGGGGGAAATCAGAAATAACTTAATTTTTAACTGGTAATTAAAATATAATCACAAATTCAAAAATAATTAAAATTTGATCACTTTTTAATGTAAAGATAAAATCCGAACAAAAAACACACTTAGAAATCCAAAAATATTTCAGCATAATATACTGCAATTCGAATTTTTTTATATGTGCATAATATATTTATTATAAATTACGTTATAATACAATGGGTTCTACGTTAATCCAAGTGTTCAAATTAAACTCCGGTTATATATATAGGTATTATAAATTATGTTTAAGAAAATAAAACATGTATATAGATAGAGATGCGTGTTGCTGAAAGCCCGAAACTGATTGAGACAATGAATCTTTCCATAGCAATGCTAAAGGTCTAAAATTTCTGTAAGGTCAAGACATTATCTGTCACGATCCAAAATCTCACCATAGGCGTCGTGATGACACCTAATCTCTAAGATTAGGTAAGCTGATTTCAATTACATTTTGAAGTTATTTTTTTAAAAATTAAATAAGTAATCAAAACTAACAGCGGAATAAATATGAATATACAACCTTCCAACACTGGTAGTACTGAATCACGACTCTAACTGAATACATGGAATGATCACGAGGACCGAATATATAATACTGTTTGATTACAAATTAACAGTACAATGAAATGAAAAGACTCCAAGGGACTGCGACGACCAAGCAACTCTACCTTGAATCCTTACGTTCCCGCTTTAACTCTGCTCAAGTTCGATATTTCCAATACCTGGCTCTGCATAAAAATTATGCAGAAGTGTAGTATGAGTACACCACGGTCGGTACCCAGTAAGTATCAAGACTAACCTCAGTGGAGTAGAGACGAGGTACAGTCAAGACGTTCACTAGTCTAATAACCTGTGCAATATAATATACAAATAATAGGAAACAAATAATAATAAGGGCAACATAAGACAACCAGTGTTATGCACAACAGACAACAAGCATACCATTAATATCGCTCAATAATTAATAAATACAATTACACCCAATTAAATCAAGTCCTTCAAATAAATGTCTTTCACATATAATTCTTTCAAATAACTCTCTTTCAAATATAATTTTCTCAAATAATTACCTTTCAAATATAATTCTTTCATATAATACTTTCTAAATAAATATCCTTTCAAATAAATATTTTGAATATAATTTTTTCAATTAAGAAGTCACCATGTGACATCTCGTTTCATAATCATAAAAATACGGGTCTCAGCCCATTTTCATATTTTTCGTAAATACGGGTCTCAGCCCATTTTTCATATTTTTACGGCACCTCGTGCCCATAATTAAATCATCATATTTCCCCGACACCTTGTGCCCTCATTTCATATCACGATTGCACGGACAATTCACGTGCCAAATAACCTCATTATTTACTCATGGTACCTCGTACTGACATTTCAACATAAATCAGATTATTATCAATTTACCAACAACAAGATAAATTGCACAAGGTATAAAAATAAACACAAGAAAATCACAACATCACATGAAAATTACCAACACCACAACTCCACATCATCACATATCGTCCCTAACAATAGCCACCCTTATCTATCTTATAGCCACCCTTATCCCTCCGCCCTGACAATATCAATAGCCACCCTTATCGCTCCTATAGTCGCCCTTATCACTCCGCCCAGACAATATTCCAATAAACACAATAACAGTAAAATGCCACCCTTATACCCATATAATATCAACGGTGAAATGTCCCCTTATCTCCTCAAAATAATAATTCACACAATACAATAATTTATACGGGAAATTATCATAGCAACATAACAAAATTAATTATATCACAAATTGCCCAATGACCACAATCAAAATTTCAAAGACACAACCAAATCAATTAATTTCACAATAGATAATTGAAGGCTCTACACAATGTGTATAACACCCCAAAAACAATCAGCAGAGATATAAATTACTGAGCATAAAGCAAAACCTTCATTAATCCAAATTTAGATAATTATATTAACCCTTCTTTTTAAACTTGCTTAATTAATTATTTACATAGAGAAAATTCATATTGAAATTAATTTCCAAGAAATATTAAACCAACAATACTCACAAAATTTCATAAATATTTCAAATAACAATCATATCAAATTATCATATAACAACAGATTCAACAATAAGAATTTAGGCACGACAAATAGATGATTAAATATATGCCAACAATTATCCAATTTACTACACAATATGCCTAAGATTTTAACTCAATGAATTTTGCACATATAAGCCCGAGTAGGTACTCGTCACCTCGCGTACACGGCTTTTCACATTTCACAAACGGCACATAAGACTCGATGCCTAAGGGGTAATTCCCCCACTCGAGGTTAAGCAAGACACTTACCTTTTTGAAGTTATGTCGATATTCCAAAATCGCCTTCTTGCTTGAATTGACCTCCGGACCGCTCAAATCTATCAAATTAATTGTATAACTCCATTAAAATTCATCGGAAACAATTCCAAATAATAATACGTCGACTTAAAAATTTATTCCAAAAAGTCAACAACCGTCAACGTGGGGCCAGCCTTCCGGAACCCGACAAAATTTTTATGAAATGCGAATATCCATTCCGATACGAGTTCAACCATACCAATTTTATCAAATTCCAATAACAAATCGTCCTCCAAATCTTGAATTTTCGTTTTTGGAAGATTTTGCAAAAATCTTGATTTCTTCCATTTAAATCTGAATTAAATGATGAATATAACCATTGATTTATGAAATATAATCACTTTTGGATACAGAACACTTACCTAGATTATTTTCTTGAAAAACCCACGAAGAATCGATCAAAACCGAGCTCTACAACTTCAAAAATGATTAAAATGGATAACCCTCGAAATAAAGTACTTTTATCTTCTGGCCAGGTGTTTGTACATCGTGATCGCGGAAGAACTGATGCGATTGCAAAGAAGAAAATGGCTATTGCCTCAAAATGTACTACGCGATTGCGAAATAGTGCATGCGATCGCGTAGAAGAAATGACACTGCCCCCAAAAGGGCTCTACGCGAACGCGGAAGGAGGGAGTGCGAACGCGATGAAGAAAAATATGGTATGTCAACAATACACTACGCGATCGCAGAGGAGAAGAGGAAATCATCATCTGCTGCAGTTGGGCTATGCGAACGCGGGCAGTTAGGTGCGAATGCGGAGAAGAAAAAGGCACACTTCTGCGATCGCGGACAGGCCTATGCGGATGTAAAGAAGGAAAATGATCAGTCCCCCAAACAGCCTTCGCGATCGAGCCTTCACCAACGCGATCGCATAGAAGGGAACACCAGATATCAGAACAACCATCCAAAACAAGAGAAAATGACCCATAGCCCATCCGAAATGCACCCGAGACCCTCGGGACCTCAACCAAACCTACCAACAAGTCTTAATACAACATACGAACTTAATCAAATTCTCAATTCACATCAAACAACTTCAAAACGACGAATCACACCTCAAATCAAAATCTATAAAGTTTGAACTTTCAAATTCTATATCTTGTATCAAAACACATCAAATCAATCCGTAATGACTTTAAATTTTGCACACAAGTCATAAATAACATAAAAAAGATATTCAAATTTTCATAATTAGATTCCGACCCCAATATCAAAAAGTCAACCCTCGGTCAAACTTCCCAACAATTCATCTTTTGCCATTTCAAGCCAAATTCTTTTACAGACCTCCAAATATTTTTCCGGACACACTCCTAAGTCCATAATCACCATACAGATCTATTGACATCATCAAAATTATATTTCGGAGTCGTTTGCTCAAGAGTCAACTCTCCGGTCAACTCTTTCCATTTAAGCTTCTAAGTAAGGATTGTTCTTTTAATTAAATTCTGAATCTTCCGTAAATCAAACTCAACCACACCTGCAGGTCAGAATACATATTGCGAAGTTTCTCGCGACCTTAAGTCACTGAACGAGGCGTAAATTCTTAAAACGAAAAGTCGGATCATTACATTATCAAATGCGAAACAACCCTTGTTCTTATATACAATTACTATATCGAAAACGCAATTGAGTTTTTCAGAAAATTTATCTAAAATACATTTCCAAAAATATTTGCAAGGTGTATTTGGTATGAGGAAAATCATTTCGAGGAAAATATTTTTCATGAGAAAGTCATTTTTAGAATTTTAATTGTTTACCAAAAAATATTTTTTAAGGAAAGAAATAATGGGCGAAACCATTTTGCTTTTAACTATCTTTGTTATAAATAGAATTATATTTAAGGTGAATGTCTATATTTTAGAGAGATCTTAGGGTTTGTTATTTGGTGGCTAAGCCACTTTTCCCTATAAATAGAGGTGTTCTTATTCCGTTGTAATTCATCCTAATCAATAAGAATTTTGTCTCTCTACTTTTGAGTAGAGGGCGGTCGTTTTAATTTGTAGATATACTATTAATTAGTTGTTTAGCATTTAAGAAATTAAACCCATATGGAGAGAGGATATAGGAATTTGCGTGAGACTCTTGGGTGAATACATTGATATTCCTATACTAGGAATCTGCTTCGATCACCAGGCTTTGAGATACGTGCATGGTGCTCAACCAATACATAATATTGAGCATAATGATTGTCAATTGTTCCATGAACTTACTTCAGGAATAAATTCTGGACTTAAGATAAGTATTTTGCCTTATTTTTCCCTTTCAAATTTTTGAAATTCTATAATTTGATTTTAAATACAAGCAAAGATAATAAATTTTGCTTATAACTCTAGTAGAGTTTGTAAGAAATTATATCCATCCGAAGTGGTAAAATTTCTATGTCTTACCATGATCAAATTCATGTATGATTGTGGGCACAAGAGGTGAAAACTCGTCCCATTGAATTTGCTTCATTCTCATTCTCTTAAGAGAATGTGATAAGTTTGAAAGAACACAAAATTATTACCATGAAGGTATCAATGTGTGGATGTGGAAATAGATGAAATTATAATCGCCATCACTGTGGTAATGAGAACAATAAGGATTCTTAAAATAACCCTTCACTCTGTGAAAGTAATGTTTGTCATCTATTTGACATGAGATTTTGTAAAGCACATATATATGATTATGGTCCATTCATGGTGTGAATGTGACAACATGTGATTTATGAATACATATTCATTATTGGAAGAATAGGAATGTGCTAGTGATAGCGAATATACCACACTCACCTCTAGAAGAAGGTTTGAAATGAAATAAGAAAATAATTTCATAATTATAGCATGAATTATCATTGATCACATACCTATTGTGGTTATGCGAAAATATTATGGCAGTGTGATTATTATAGGGCAAAAGTAATAGAAGCAACGTATCCTGCCTATAATAATTTTGACCATGACCATAATGATATAACTTTCTCATTGAAAGAAATATTCACCATATGGATGTTGATGAATATGTGGTAGTACAAAATTAATTGAGAACTCTAGAAGAGCCAATTATTACTATTTTGGAGGATTGATTATCAACAAGGTATTGTGTCGTAGTAAGCCTCAAAGCAACTTATTTAGTTTCTAAAGTATTCACGCCGGTTGGTTATATTGAGATTAAAAATAAAGGAAAGATTTAATATCTTCTATTACTACAACTTGTAGCGGGGTAATATGTATAAAAAAAGTTACCCACTTTATTCTCCAGTTTGTACTACATAAATAAAGGAAAGATTTAATATCTTCTATTACTACAACTTGTAGCGGGGTAATATGTATAAAAAAAGTTACCCACTTTATTCTCCAGTTTGTACTACATAAATAAAGGAAAGATTTAATATCTTCTATTACTACAACTTGTAGCGGGGTAATATGTATAAAAAAAGTTACCCACTTTATTCTCCAGTTTGTACTACATAAATAAAGGAAAGATTTAATATCTTCTATTACTACAACTTGTAGCGGGGTAATATGTATAAAAAAAGTTACCCACTTTAGCGGGGTAAAAGAATGCAACAAAAAAGTAGAAGTTTATTGATATAAAACCCAAATCATAATAAACTTAGAGTTTATTGATAATTGCACAGATCATTGTGTAAACCTAAAGTTTATCCATTCAGTCGGCATAATTGTATTCATGTTAATTTAAGTATGATGTGCAAAAATGGATAAATATTAAAGAACTAGAAAAATTTGTACGAATCTCTTATGTTGTTTGTTTTCATTAATTAATAGACCAACAAAAGTTGAGATTGAATCTCATGAATACTATAAATATCAAAGGTGAATATAGACTCATTCACCTGCCATGTATACCACATAAGATGCAACTATAAATTGGTTACATGTGTGATTATTAACCCGCAACATGGTGTTTGCCATATAACTTGCTCATAATTTAATTTAGAGCATATTCCAGATTTTTCTATTCAAGACAGTTCATCTTGATAAGTTGGTTTATATCACAATTCACAACTAGTTTAGCAAAATAATTTATTGAGTGCCTCCACTAGCTAAACTATTGCTTATAAGTTGATATACGTTATATACGAAAGTATATTACATTCTTCCGTCACAAGTGGTTCAGGGTCATGAACCAAATAATTCCATCTTATTATTATTGACGAGCGGTGTATATTTTGATTAACACCATAATGCACAAAATTGAGGAAGAAAGTTAGTTCTTCTAATATGAGGGGGAGACAAGATAAACAGTTGAGAAAACATTACGTGGAATGAATTATCATTTGTACATATAGATCCTCGAATAAGATAATGTGAACTTGAAGTTCATAAAAAGATAATTCATCTGCAATATATTGCAAAGCAATACGCATTTGCCGATGTGACGACCAATTTTTCCTCCGTTTGGGTATCGTGATGGCACCTAGTCTTAGGGACTAGGTAAGCCTAACATTAATTGAAACAACAGCATTATTTAAATAGAAATCTCTTATAATTCCCAAAACCGGTAGTACAAGTCATAAGCTTTACAAAGTATTTGCTAGAAAACTTCAAAAAAAATAATACAAATGTCCAGAAATAAGAATAAACAGTACAAAATAAAAACTTGAAGGTGACTCCGAGACCTGTGAACACACCGGGAGGTTTACCTTGAGTCTCCACATCAACAATCCACACAGCTAGCTAACGAACAAATGTCTGGATCTGCACAAAAATGTGCAGAAGTGTAGAATTAGCATACCACATTGATGCCCAGTAAGTATCAAGACTAACCTCGGTGGAGTATTGACGAGGAACATTCAAGACATCCACTAGTCTAATTAACTGAACATGTATAAGTATATGAACAACAGAAGTATGATGTCTACATAAAGACTATGCAATATGACTCACAATATAGTAATGGCAATAAGGAAGGAAACAACAAGTATCAGCGGAATATCATGAATATGACACAGAAAAGTGAATGGAACACAACTTAAATTCGGAATCACAAATACAGTAAGGACAAGTAATAACTCAGCAACTACAACCGCTTTTACATCAAGTTTTAGTCAACAACTCCACGAGGTACCAAACCTCGGACAAATCATAACTCACGGGTCTCAATACCTGAACCCTAACACTTGGCATCATGTGCCCTCATAACATCTCATAACCGCACTGACGACTCACATGCCAATAGAGTCATTCTTACATAGAAGGCAAGTAAGCAAGGGTGAGCATCTATGCTCAACAATATCAAGAACACCTCTTATCTGATAAGAGTGCTTAACTACGTGTATGCATGTGCAAGTGTCCTAACATAGTCCATATCAGCAAATAAGCATAAGGAAAAATAACGGACAACAAATAAAATATTTTCTTACAGCTTTCACAAGATAAAGCTCACACATGTACGTATACCACTACACAACTATGAACAACAAGAATGCCCCCAGGCCATAAATCATCACAAATCAATTCCTGACACAGCCTATCTTGTCTCGCCACGTGTGCAATAATAAAGTAAGTGTCCACCTTGTCTCACCACACGTACATAATAATATTTCCACCTTGTCTCGCCACGTGCGCAACCCACATATACATATATATCCCGCCTTGTCACGCCGCATGTGCAAATATCAATAGTAACAATAGCACGGCAGAAACCTCGTGCAACCCTATAACAACAACCGCACGACAGAAACCTCGTGCATCACAATAATAACAATCGCACGGCAGAAACCTCGTGCATTACCACAACAAGTACAACATCAACAATGGCAATAATACAAAGTACGACAAGTAAATCAACTCAAGAACTTTAAATCACAAGAAACGGTAGAGCCAATTCACAAGGAATAACCACAGTAAAGAATGCTAGACGTAAAGAGAACAACTCAACAAGGAAAAACTAATATGTAGTAACGATCCCACAATATACATTTCAACAACATGGAAGCTAACAGAGGTCAGATAATTCCAAATGAAACAAGTCAACTAAGATATAGGATATCTAAACTTCTTTTAAGGTTGAGGAATTACGAATGATATTCAACAATTCAATTAAGGATAAGCAACATAAAGATAATCATAACCTTAATTAAGACTGAACAATTATAGGATGAGATAATAATAAATCCAAATAAAAATAAGCAGATATGAAAAGATAGCATGGCAATCAAAGAGGTAAAATCTTAAGTTAAGACAAATGAGAGTGAATCCTGAAGCAATTAATTCTAATTAAAGCATGTAAAGGCAAAACTAGTAAATAGGAACTTAATCATATCAAGAACAACTTCATACTCGGTGAATATAAGGACCTAAGAATCCTAAAAGGCCAACTTTCCACAAATAAGTTCGAGCACGCACTCGTCACCTCGCGTACATGGACTACAATCAACATAGAAGACTCAAATCCTAAGGGAAAAACCCCCAACACAAGGTTAGGCAAGATATTTACCTCGAACCAAGCTCAATCAGTCCGTAAAATGCCCTTTTCTCGATTATTCGACTCGAAATGGACCAAATCCAGCCAAACACAATTGCATATCATGAATACAACCATAATATACTCATCTAATTAATGAAATCAATATTTTAAAAAATAATCCGTAAATCTGCCCTAAAAAGTCGACCCAGGCCCACATCTCGGAATCGGGTAAAAATCACAAAATACGAATACTCATTCACTAAAGAGTCTAACCATACTAAAATCATCAAATTCCGATACCATTTCGTCCCTCAAATCGTGATTTTTCATTTTGAAATTGTTTTCAAAAATCACCATTTTTCTCAACTCAAAACACAAATTAAATGATAAAAATAAAGATAGAATCATGGAAATAAATAAATTCTAGGTGAAGAACACTTACCCAATCGATTTTATTGAAACCCCACAAGGAATCGCTCAAAACCGAGCTCTACAAGTCAAAATGTGATAAAAATGGCCTAACCCTCGATTTGGAAAACTTATATTTTCCCAACGCCTGAAAGCATCGCGATCACGGAAGAGGAGTTGTGATCGCGAAGAGGAAATGGGTACTGCCCGGAATTGATGTTGTGCGATCACGAACAAGAATGTGCGATCGCGAAGAAGGAAATTAATGGCCCAGGAACTGGGCTACGCGAACCCGTGAAATGGCATGCGAACGCGAAGAAGGAGAAGGCAGACCTTCACGATCGCGAATGTGATCATGCGAACGCTAAGAAAGGGAAAGCAGATCTTCGCGATCGTGAATGGAATCATGCAAACGCGAAGAACAATAATTCATTCTCCACAAATTTCACTATGCGAACGCAAGGGAAAAGATGTGAACGCGAAGAAGGAGAAGGCAGACCTTCGCGATCGCGAACGTGATCATGCGAACGCGAAGAAGGGGAAAGCAGACCTTCGCGATTGCGGATGGAATCACGTGAACGCGAAGAACAATAATTCATTCTCCACAAATTTCACTATGCGAACGCAAGGGAAAAGATGTGAACGCGAAGAAGGAGAAGGCAGACCTTCGCGATCGCGAACGTGATCATGCGAACGCGAAGAAGGGGAAAGCAGACCTTCGCGATTGCGGATGGAATCACGTGAACGCGAAGAACAATAATTCATTCTCCACAAATTTCACTATGCGAACGCAAGGGAAAAGATGTGAACGCGAAGAAGGAGAAGGCAGACCTTCGCGATCGCGAACGTGATCATGCGAACGCGAAGAAGGGGAAAGCAGACCTTCGCGATTGCGGATGGAATCACGTGAACGCGAAGAACAATAATTCATTCTCCACAAATTGCACTACGCGAACGCAAGGGAACAGATGCGAACGCCAAGAAGAAGAAGGCACAAGTTCGTGATCGCGAACGTGATCATGCGAACGCGAAGAAGGGGAAAGCAGACCTTCGTGATCGCGAAAGTGATCATGCGAACACGAAGAAGGGGAAAACATATCTTCACGATCGCGAATGGAATCACGCGAATGCAAAGCAAAACGAATTCCTCCTCCAAAATTACTCTTCGCGAACGCGAAGAAAGGGACGCGAACGCGATTGAGGAAATCAGATAACCAAAAACAATAGTTCAAAAATAGAAGAAAATGGCATGTAGTCCATCTGAAACACAGTTGAGGCCCCCGGGACCCCGTTTAAACACACAAACAAGCTCCATAACCTAACACGGACTCGCTCAAGGTCTCAAACACATCGAACAACGCTGAAAATACAAATCGCACCATGAATCGAACTTATGAACTTTCAGATCTTCCAACTTCGAAAATGCATGCTGAAACCTAATTAAACCAACCCGGAATGACGTCAAATTTTGAAGGCAAGTCACAAATAACATAACGGAGCTGTTCCAACTCTCGAAATCGCATTCCGACCCCGATATCAAAAAGTCCACTTCCGGTCCAAATCTCTAAAAATTCGACTTTTGCCATTTTAAGCCTAAATAAGCTACATACCTCAAATTCACAGTCAGGACACGCTCCTAAGTCCAAAATCACCCAACGGAGCTAACAAAACTGACAAAACTCCATTTTGGAATCGTCTTCACACAGTTCCGACTACAGTCAAGATGCTAAGACTTAAGCTTCCGTTTTGGGGACTAAGTGTCTCAATTCATTCTGAATCATCCGATAACTGAATTCAACCACGCACGCAAGTCAATATACATAATACGAAGCTGCTCAGGGTCTTATGCCACCGATCGGGACTTAAATTCTCAAAACGACCAATCAGGTCGTTACAACCGACCAAAAGAAAGTAACTATATTCTCACTGCAAATGCTTCTATTAGAATAAGTCCTAGAAGGACAAAGTCTATGGTATGCTTAAAGCTTATAGACAAATCGATTTCAAATAAAAATTTTGATAACGAAGATGAGCAAATGATCAAAATGATCATAATAAGAAGGCAAGTGATCTAGAAGATCACATGACATAATACTTCATAAAATCTCAGGAGAGGTTCAGGTGCCTGAAAATGTAATTGAAGATATTTCTATGTCATGTCTTTATGAAAAAGGTGGTTGAAACCGATATAAAATGTTCGCCGATTACATCTATGATAATGCTAAATATATATGAGGATCTTAAGTGTGGATAAACAATTCAAATAGAATTGGTTTCATATGAAAGATATGTAGTTTTGGACATGCAGTTGAAACACTTGAAAGTATAAAGTTAATTGTGCGTGCAATCACCTTTATCTATCTTATATATCTAGCATGACATGAAAACTTGATGTAAATTTAAAGTCCATTTATATGGCTTATATGAATTAACTTATGATAATCCCTGAAGGATTTAAATCGCTTAAAGCATATACAATTCTTGGTCTTGAAGGACCACAACCTAAGTGCAATGTGTGCACATATATATCTTGCTATAACTATAAGCATGATAATGTGATAACGAGAATTTTTACCTCTATGGAGATATTGAAAAGCCATTCCACGATATTATATGAAGACATTATATATCTATCAAGAATGATGATTTCAATGTGCAACAAATTCAGTCAAGTTAATATGGCTAATTTTTTTATGAAATCTATACCAACGATCTTTTAAAGATGGTGCACAAGATTGGAATGCGAAGGCTCAAAGATGTGAATTGATGCTCTCATCAGGGAGAGTTAATACGCGTTGTACTCTTTTCCCCTTACAAGGTTTTGTTCCATTGGGATTTTCTTGCAAGATTTTTAACGAGGCAACCAAAAGGCGTATTGTTAGATATGTGTACTCTTTTTCCTTCACTAGATTTTTTTTCCTTTGGGTTTTATTTTAGGTAAGGTTTTAACGAGATACGTTATTTGTTGAATAGACATTAAAGGGGGAGTGTTATAAATAGAATTATATTTAAGGTGGATGTCTATATTTTAGAGAGATCTTAGGGTTTGTTACTTGGTGACTAAATCACTTTTCCCTATAAATAGAGATGTTCTATTCCATTGTAATTCATCCCAAGTCAATAAAAATTTTGTCTCTCTACTTTTTTCTGCAATACTCTTCTTCTTCTTTTATTGTTTTATAACAATCTTAGTTTTAAATTTCATAGTACTTAATTCAATTATCATTAATCTTTGATGATGTTCAATTTCTTTTTATCAAAACACTATTTGATTTTCTACTCTGATTATTACTTATATATTTTTGGTGAAGATATTTTCACTCACCAACTAAACATGTGATAGCATTTTCTAGGAAAATCCTTATCATGAAGACATTTTTCACTAAATTATTTTTCCCGAAAAATGAATTCCGTCGTAACAAAAATCACCAAGAATTTTCCTTTGGAACTGTTGAATTATTTCACAGTTTACTCATTTAGGAAACTCTTTTTTTACGTATAATAAAATGTCAAGTGTGTGACACTAATGGGGTCGGTTGGCAAACATTTATCCATTAGCGAATATTTTCAAACTCATGACAAGTAGTCTTATGTAGTCACACGTAGAATGGTCTATATAACGACTTAAGCTTAGATATTTTAAATTTTAATTAAATTAATGTAACTACACAGTGAAGGAGCCACATGCACCAAAGGGGTGTCCCGACATTCCTTCGCCGCAAAATTATACTGTATAGTTCGATATTTTTTTAAAAAATATGTTTATATACTATATAATGACACATTTTGACTTCTTGGTGAGTTTGTTTCTTTATATTTTGACTCCCCTTAATGAAAATCATGGCTCTGCCACTGTAACTACATCATCATCTTTGTCCTCACAACCGTAATTGTAATCAATAAATTTTGTCACGGCCGACAGGTAGGGGTTTACAAATCGAACCGAAAAATCGCACCAAACCGAAAAGTCAAATCAAACCGTTTTAAAACCCGACTTAATTTGATATTGAGTAAAACAATCCGAACCAATCCAGCATATAAATATATAATTTTTATATATACTTTTAAGATTTTATATAGAATTTTCTTTTAAAAAAATATTTAGAAATATTTGGGATTCTCTTACGGGATATAAATTTTAATAGAATATGAAGTGCTCCATATTTATTGACCTTAAATTATAATGGGTTGTATGAGGGTTGTATGATCACTTTTTTATCAAGTGTTACTGAAATGCGTCTATTTCTTTGTTCTTCCATATTCATATCATGTGTTAAGATCTATTAAATTCTTATATCTTTTTCGAATATGAAATGATTATCAATATTTATGTATCATATTTGTTTTTATATTTAATTAGTAAATTCGGTTAACCTGAAAGTGTACATCAACGCAAAATTATTGTCAGACGACTAAAAAACTAAATATTATGTGTTACTAATAGAATTCTCCCATAAGAATATTTTAATCGATAATATGTTTGTCAATTTTTTATATTTTTACTAAATATATATTTACTACTCAAAATATTTAACAAAGTAAGATTGAATAATATTTAAGTAACAAAAAACCCGAAAATCCGAAAACCCGACAAAATCGAACCAATCCAAACCGATATAGTTAATTTGGTTAGTTTTGATAAAATCAAACTAACCCGATCCATGTACACCCGTAACGACAGGTATAGTTGACTTGAGAACATGACCACTGTTCCTTCACAATGAGCTCATGGATAATAAAAATTAAACACTGCTTATTCGTCAAAATTGACTGAATCAATTCTAATATAATAAACCATCGTTATGCTAACACAACCGAAAAAACAAGATAATGGAGGGGGAAAAACCCTACACTATTAACACATAATTATATCCTCGGTATTTTTCAATTAACTTGTCTTACATCAGATAGAGGGAGATATAATTTGTCAGGACATGATGCAACTCCAACTTATCGATGACATGACATTGATAGAAGAGTGTGAATGTCGAGAATTATGATAGATGATCAGTAACTAGGTAGTCGAGTATATTTCTTTTCCATACCAATAGTATTGGTATAATTCTTATATTTTCTGATTCTTAGTTTCTTACTACTATATGTTGCCTCTTTCGCTCCTGCTAGGGCTGTCAAATTTGGCCCAAGACCAAACCCGCCCAACCCATCCAAGGTTGGGCTGATTATTGACCCACTCATTTATTAAACTCAGCTCATCTTGACCTAACCCGTCTTAACCCATTTAAAGTTGGGTTGATTTTTAGCCCAAATTGATCCATAAGTAACTTTGCCAAAATATTTCAGAAATAATATTTTTTGGGATATGTTATATATGACTATAACAAAAGAAAAAAAGTCTTATTTAGTAATTATACAATTCATAAGAAAATAATACATATTAATTAAAGCTTGGTAAGAGTTGGATTTTTTGGGCGGGTCATTTGATCCAGCCCAAGTAATTTTGGGCGGGTCATTTAATCCGTCCATTTATTAACTCAACTCATTTTGACCTGCCCAAAATTTGTGCAACCCGTCCATTTGACACTTCTAGCTCTGACTATCTTATTATCCTGTATTTTCTGATTCTTAGATTCTATTACTACATGTTGTCTCTTTCTCGTCGGTTATCTTATTATCTAGTTGTTGTTATTGCTTGTTACTACTGCTTTTTTTTTTCCGTCTTTCCTTGAGCTGAGAGTCTATCAAAAACAGTCTCTCTACCTTCACAGAATAGGGTTAAGGTTTGCATAGATTTTATCCTCCTCAAAACCCTACTTGTAAGATTATATTGTGTTTGTTATTGTTATTGTAACATCATATAGAGGAATTGTGGTGTATGCACAAAAGAGGATTGAATAGTGAATTTATTACCATTAGAGTTTGACTTCCATGTTTCGTGATATGTTCGATAGAATTTGATGAAACACCATTAGAATTTGAATTTTATGGTAAGCCATGTGTTCGGTGAAATTAATAAATTTTCAAAGATGTAGTCATAAATTAAATGTGAAAAATAGTATTAAAAGAAAAATAAATTAAAAGTAATGTATTTTACACGAAAAAAAGAGCAACTTTTTTAAACCTTAGCAGTTAATGGAGCATCTTTTCCTTTTCGGTAATAAGAGCATTCTAATTTGCCTATTTTCCCCCACTGATCAGAATATAAACACGAACTATACGGCAAGAATTTTACTTGACAGAGAAAAGAAAGCTAAATTAGCATGTCATTATCAAGATTATATATCAGTGTCTCTTTGTTGACTACAATAATATGCAAAATGTCAAAAGGTCAAAGTCAACAAATGGCAAATGGAGGTCTTCGAATGATATTAATGATTAATCCAAGTGCCTAACTTGGGCAATAATGGATACTCCTAATGTTATACCTTCCCTCTTGACGATTAATAATACATTATTTTAGCAATTTTAATAGCATGTTTGGCAAAGTTTCTTTTTGGTCAAAGGTATTTTTTTTCTAAAATTAAGTTATTGGTTAAGTTTTTAAAAGGAAAAAATATTTTTTGAGTAGAAGCAGAAGTAGTTTTTAAGAAACAGAAAATATAGTTTCTTCCCAAAAATATTTTTTGAAAAGTACTTCTGAGCAAAATACACTTATAGCACTTTTTAAAAGCTTGGTCAAAGACTAATTATTGCTCAAAAAGACATTTTAGATTATTTAACCAAACACAAATTACTTCTGACCAAAAGTAGAAATATTTTTCAAATTAAGCTGATTTTAGAACTATAGCCAAATAGACTATTATTCTCATCATTTACAAGAAACCTTTTCAGATAATTGTTTTTAATTGATACTTAACTCTTATTTCATCATCATCATCATCTTGTATTATTTAGGGATTTCGCTTTTGTTTTCCTACTTTTCCATATATGTTTCTTGATCTTCTAATAATCTCATAGTTTTACGGCCAAATACATCGATATCCCCCTAAAGTTGAAAGCACTTTTCACTTTACTACTTATTCTTTAGTCCGTTCCATTTAAATACTTTAACCAATCATTTAATGTGCCACTTAAACACTAAAATCCCACGAGACATTTTGCGTGTGAATCACATATAATGAGCGCGTGAATGTAAAAATATAGTCTAATTGGATTATTCTAACGGTAAAAATCCTAAACCCTGCGTTATATTAACCTCTTTTCCCCTTTCTTTTTCTTCTCCAAGCCCTAATTCCTCTTCTTCAATCCGAATTTCTTTCGCAAAATTGAATTTTTTTTCTCCAATTTGAAAGACCCCCGTCCTCCTTCTTCGATTTCAGTTGAAGCTTTCTTCACATCTTCTCTCTCTCTCTCAACTTATTGCTTGATAATGTCTGAAAATCCAGAGAGGACTAATTCGTGCCGATGTGGTCGGGCATGTATGTTGAAAATTTTATGGAGTTCGGTAAACCCAGGCAGAAGGTATTTTGTATGCAAAAAATGGCATAGTAAGTATATATTTCGATAATCTTTTCCGTTTCTTTAATCTTAATATTGATACGAATTTGCAGTTTTTAAAATTGATTCAGTTGGATATGTTTTAAAGGAAAAATGAGGATGTAACTGCTTCAGATGGTTTGAGGAGGCATTGCCTGACCAAACAAATAAAGTTATTTGGGGTTTGTTGAAGAGAGTCAAAGCCTTTGATCAAGAAAGAGAACGAGCTAGACAATGGAGGAATAAGTTGTTGTTTGTTGTTCTACTAATTGCCGTAATTATTTGGTTATGCTGTTGCTCTTGCGATTGTTGATGCTAATAGAATTCGAAAGTGGTTGAAGGTGGTTGACAGTGTAAAAATGGAGATGGTTGTTAGTATTCTTAGTGTTTGAGAGTTTTTTGGTAGTTGCTGCCTTATGTTGTTTGGATGTTGTTTGTGTAATTTGTGTAAAAAGTTGTTGTAGGATGTTTACAGCATATTTAGCTGTTGATGTAATTTACAATATTTGAATCATATTTTGGTAAAATTGGTTCTAAGAAACAGTTGTTAGGATACTCATTTGGTACCTATTGTAGAAGCAGATAACACCATGAATGTTTTGTGCCTATTGATTCTAGTGTTTAGGTAATGTAACCAAATGGTAAGAAATTGGTAACAAACGGGGATTGTGTAATCCTAACATCATAAAATTTCAACAGAAAATGCAAGATATAACCTGCTCATAGCCTGTTGTAAAAGTTGTAAACAAGTTGCAAGACATATTTTGTAACAATAGATAATGACTTCAAACATAATAACAAAGGGGAATAAAATCACATAATCCAAATAGGTTATACAAATGTGAAAAAGTGTAGCACATTACAAGTACTCAAACCATAATGGCAAAATAAGGTTCAAAATACAGTAGGTTCTTGGCAAGTCACTGAAAACTACTTGCTACAATGCAAGTCACTATAGAATCCATATTGCTATTACAACACAAATTGTTGCAAACTAAAGACTGTCAACTATAAAAGCCAAGTCACTAAAGCTATTTCTTGAAAAATTTATCCATGATCACTTGAGTTGCAACTTTTTGTGGTGGTTGTTGATTTGTGGGTTGTCCAACTTTGTTTCTTCGACTTGCACTCATTTGCTGAAGTTGAAAAGTAGTAATTGCATCTCCTCCATTCCATCTTAGTCATGTTAGCCTAATTCCATCACTTGGATGCACATTTGTGGTACTACTCAACCTACTCCCATGGTTGATAACCCTTTCACATGTAGTACCAGGCTGAAAATGTGTAAAGTTTGTAATATTAGATAGGAAAAAGACAAAGAGTAACATAACTAAAATTTTGAATTGTACTTACATTGAGACTGTTCTTCTAGTCTCCGGGTTAGTGCAGCATCCAAATCCAACATGTCTTGGCCTTTTTTGTCCAGCAGCAAGTGAAGATCCAGTTGAAGATCCCCTTTTCACACCAGTTGAAGTTCCTCTTCCTCTTGGTATTGTACCCCTTCCTCTAGGAGTAGTTTGAGGAACAACATCTGGGAATATATCCCTGGTAGGTCTAATTGATATACTACTTGCCTTTCCTCTTCCTCATCTCTTGCCCCTTCCTCCAGTAGTTGTACTTCTTTGGGTAGCATTGCTACTTCCTCCAGTCACTACACTTGTTTGGGTGCCATTGCCACTTCTTCCAGTCACTATATTTTTTTGGGTACCATTGCCACTTCCCCTAGCAGTTGCACCAGTTGGTGTAGCATTGCCCTTTCCTCTGTCCGTTCCTCTGCCCCTTCCACCAGTAGTTGAAGACTCTCCAGGGCCACTCTAAAATAAAATAAAAAGTGCAGTGAACATGTAGTAAAGTTACAGAAATGCAGTAAGTTACAGAAAATGCTGCGAAGTTCAAGAAAATGCAGTGAAGTTAACATGTACTGAAATTTTAAGAAAATGAAGTGAAGTTCATACCCTTGTTGGACATCCTTTTTTGTTGTGGCCAAGTTGATGACATTGTGAATAAGTCATTTTAACTTCTTTTTTGGACAGCTTGCCCTGTTTGTTTGCTAGTTCATTCTTGGCCTTTCTTCTATTCTTTTAGGACATGTCTGGCATTGACTTTAGTGTTGGTGGTTCAATTGGAGGATTGTTACTCAATGGCTACATTTCTAAGTTAGGAATTAACTGAATGAAGTGCCCATAAGTCTATTGGAATTTATCCTTATTGTACCAGTACTCCACATGTTCATCTGAATCCTGTTGTATGTAATAGTATGCACACACTGCATGTTCACATGGGATGCCTCTCAACTTCCAGAACCTACAAGTGCAAGTCTTGAATGCCCATCATGACCATTCCATATAACTGTGTGATGTCTAACTAACTCCTTATTCTCTTCTAATATTAGCCTAGCCATAGGTGATATATCTAAAATCCACGTCTCAGCAAATCTAATCATATCAACATATCTAGTCATGATCGTATGCCTAATTTCTTCTAGCATGGTAATAATACTCTTGTGTCTAGCAGCCAATATTCATTAATTAAAAGTTTCACACATGTTATTCTCTACTATGTCACACCTGTAATGTTCTTGGAAGAAAGCTCTGTACCATGCCTCCCTTGGATACTTCATCATGTCTTCACATATATTCTGTGAGCCAAGTCTCCTCATGTTATCAACTTCTTTGTTGTATTTAAACACATAGCTTGCCTTTGAAACCATCCAGAATTACTTTTTTTTCTTCACCCCTCCATTTCTTGGACCAATTGGACCATATGTGCCTTGCACACATTCTGACTTCTACATCAGGCAGCAAGTCCTTCACAACTGCCAAAAATCCCTACATAAAAATATAGGCAGAATAAAATATTAGGATTTAAAACAAAAAAAGGTACTACTGTTAACAAGCAAGAATAGCGAAACATTTATCTTCTACATGTCTGGCATAACTGTTAAACCTTGACCATATTCCAACTGCAGATCTTCCATTAAGTGTCCAATGAACCAGCTCCATGAATGTTTGGTCTCATTGTGTACAACAACCGATGCAATAAGAAATATCTGTTGGTTCCTATTTCTTCCTACAACAACCAATAATTCACCCTTGCAATGTCATTTTAGAAAGCACCCATCAAAGCCAATGATCTTCCTATAACCTTTTAGCCAACCTTTCTTCAAGGCATCAAAACAAAATAAAAGTACTTAAACAAGTTCTTACCAGGTTCTGATTCTGTAAATTTCTACCCAACAAGAGCTACCAGGATTTGTTTCTTTAATACTGTCAATATAGTCCCAAAGTCTAGCAAACTCCAACTTCTAATCCCCCATAAACTTTCTAAGAACTATTTGTTTGGACCTATAAGCAATTGTTCTTCTTACATACAATCCCAAATTCTCCCTAACAAGTTCCTGAATTTCCCAGATCCTCATATAAGGTGCAACAATTATCTCTTTTTTGAATTTGTTAGCAATGTACTTGGAATTGCACAACTTGTTTGTGTTCAATGGTTGACACTTGTGAATATGGTAGTATTTTTTCACCATAAAGTCATTATAATCCCTATTAATAATAACAAACAACTCCCATCTGCATCTTTTATGTTTACACCTTACCCTTACTCTATTCTTCTCATTAGGTCTAAGCTTCAATTGAACCTTGTACCTTAGCATTCTCAAATATCATGTCCAATTCAAATATTGAAACTACACAGTCTGGGTCATATCTAACCTTTGTGTTATTCCTTCTACTTGGGATGTCAACACCTGGTTCAAAGTCCACATCCAGCTCTTCACTAGTGTCCTCATTTCCAGCATCTGAACTATCTATGAATTCCTCATCAACTCCTAATTTTCCAGCATATTTATTTCGTTTGTTCACCCTTATATCTTCAAAACCTCTATCAATTACTGCTTCTCCTATTGGTACTCCAACAGTTTCAGGTTGTTTCTTTCTTCTGCTAGCCTTCTTTTTATTTCTCCTATCATTTCTTATGACTCTCAACTCTTCATCTCTAAGGACCCGCAAAAAAATTTTAAGATAAAAACTCGGAGTTTCGTGGTGCCAAGTTAGATTCCTGTGTTGGATTAAACAGTACCCTACGGACTTAGAGAAAATATTTCGCAGAAGGATGCATTTCTGTAGCCTATTATGCGGCCCCATAATCGCTCTGCGGACCGCATAATGGCCGCAGAGTGAAGCAGTACGTTGGCCAGTTTGAGTTCAGCTTTGCGATCGATTATGCGATCGCATAACCACTATGTGGACTGCATATCGATCGCATAATCCCTCTTGGGTTTTTGCGGAGGGAGTTCTGCGGTGTATTATG
>AWOL01S0004018.1:1708-21219 GCA_000715115.1 Nicotiana otophora | reverse complement strand
CATAATACACCGCAGAACTCCCTCCGCAAAAACCCAAGAGGGATTATGCGATCGATATGCAGTCCACATAGTGGTTATGCGATCGCATAACCACTATGTGGACTGCATATCGATCGCATAATCCCTCTTGGGTTTTTGCGGAGGGAGTTCTGCGGTGTATTATGAGATCGCAGAACGAGTATGCGTACCGCATACTGGTCGCATACCAGAGCCGTAAGTACAGGCCCCTGAGGGCCATTTCTGCGGTCACTTTGCGGACCGCATAACCGTTATGCGGTCGCATATGCGATCGCAGACCTGTGTCGGGGCACTCATTTTCTTAATTTAAAATCCGACCCCATTCCATTAAAACACCCCCCTTTAGTCTATTTTGAGCTCATTTTCTGATACTATAGAGTGAGAGAGGGAGCCTTAGAGTGAAAACGTAATTCTCATCAATTATTCTTCAATTCTTGCTTGAAACTTTGAAGATTATCAAGAAAAGCAATCTAGGCCTCCATCCTAGAGGTAAGAATCTATACCCTAGCCCTAAATTTTTGAAACTTATACTGAAAATGAGTAATTAATAAGATGGTCCATGGGTATGAGGGTTGTTTATCTTGCATGCATGTGTGGTAAAAAGAGTGTGGAAAAGGGAACTAGAACCATGAATGTTTTCCTAATTTTGGGTTCAATTTGTATATTGCTAAAATAGATTGAGGTTGCTAAGGGTTCCGGATAATTGTAGAGTCTAAAGAAGCGCAATTGAGGTATGTATGGCTAACTCTCTTCTTCCTAGAATCGAACTCTTGGTGTCTGAATATTTGGTGTAAGTTCCGACTTGATCATACTAGAATTGTTTGCCTTAGTGTGTTGGGTTGGAAGATTCATGTTCCCTAATTGTTTTAGATGTTTACCATGTCATCATGCTGTTTGAGAACGTAACTATGATTTTCCAAGCTCCTTCCCTTATGTGCGAAATGCCTTATGTGATGGTACTTATCGACATGAATGATGATGTCACTTGAACGATAAAAAGGAAAAGACTTGAATTGTAAAATGTGCCAAAGTGCCAAGAACTATTTAATAAATTAGGTTGTTTGTGTCATGTAATGAAAGATGGAAAAGGGATGTGAATTGAGTGAATACTTGAAGGAGGTTATGTCTCAAGTGAGATGGCTTAGCCGATCGGGCCGAGATCAGACGCCATGCCGTACACATGGTGGCATTTGTGTTAGAATTATTGATTTACATTGTGGATATGGATATGTCTCACTTGGGATGACTTAGCCGATCGGGCCGAGATCAGACGCCATGCCGTACACATGGTGGCATTTGTGTTAGAATTATTGATTTACATTGTGGATATGGATATGTCTCACTTGGGATGACTTAGCCGATCGGGCCGAGATCAGACGCCATGCCGTACACATGGTGGCATTTGTGTTAGAATTATTGATTTACATTGTGGATATGGATATGTCTCACTTGGGATGACTTAGCCGATCGGGCCGAGATCAGACGCCATGCCGTACACATGGTGGCATTTGTGTTAGAATTATTGATTTACATTGTGGATATGGATATGTCTCACTTGGGATGACTTAGCCGATCGGGCCGAGACCGGACTCAGTGTAAAAAAATACGGTGGCATTGTGAGTTGTGACTTTGGCACTAAATATCATTAACCTAAAAAGATGGAAAGATTGAATTGGAAATTATGTGATCCTTATTTTGTGATTCTTTGTATTTCTGTGAAGTACTTATTGATTGTTATGACTGCCTTCTCTTTGTTTCATTGTTCATTCTACTAAGATTAGTGTTTGCCTTACATACTAGTACTATTTGACAGTACTAACATCCCTTTTTGCCGGGGGCGCTACATCCTTGAATGGATGTAGGTGGTTCCATCGCAGATAGCACTGATCGCAGATAGTGGTGCTCTCACTCTCACTCATCACAGTAGTCTTGGTGAGCCCCATTTCTTCCTAGGGTCATGTAATCTTTTTTTTGTATAAGTTTTTATATTTTGAGGTGTAGCCGGGGCCTTGTTGCCGATATTATCATGTTGCTCTTTTGTACCCTTAGAGGCTCCGTAGACGTTTATGTGGGTCATGTATGTATGTTGGGGTGGTAGTTGGACCGAGTTGTATTTTGGAAATTTAACTATGGCATAATGCATAAAATGAAAAAAAAAATGAACTAGCAACGTTTATATACTTTTGCGTCTCGGGGATCGTTAAAGGTTCCACCATGATGAAAGCGTATAAGAATAAAGGTGTCCCGAGACATACTTTACCCTACATTGACAAATACTAAGCAAGAAAAGACAAAGTCAAGTTAGAAAGACTCGTCAAAAAAGAAGAAAAAACTCGAAATTTGGGTCTAACATTTTAAAACCCAAATTACTAACATGCACCCAAAATAAACAATAAATAACTGAGGATAAATAACCATGTTGCTTACCAGTATCAAAAGGAAGACAAACGAATGGAAGTCAGTGGATTTGGGAGCATGAACAAGCAATTCAGCCGATGAAAAATCGTCGGGTTAGTTTTTTTTTTCCGGACTGATGGAGGTAAAAAAATATGGATGGATTATTAATTATTAGGTATAAATATAGCTTAAAATTATTGGGTTTTTAAGCTTAAATGTAGATTAAAAGAGGGTGAATGGGAAATGGAGGAAAATTGAAAATATTTGAGTTTCCCTCCTTGACAAAGGAATATTGTCCCATATTGGAAGAGGAAACGATTTTGATGGGTATATTTATAATTGTACTTCTTCTAGCTCTTAAAGAGTTAGGAAGAAGGCAAGTCTCGCGCCGTCGCCGTCGCTCGCTCGGCTCGGCTTCGGATTCGGATTCAGATTTGGTCAAATGATCGAATAATGTTTTGGACCAAATTTATTTGTTAATAGTAAATATTAACATAATTGTTATTAAATATACGATTTTTTGTAAACGGAATATTAATATTAAATCCAAACGTAATAGTATATACCCTTCGCTTTTTGTAAAAGACATTTACAAAACAGTTTGCACCTCTTCAGATTTGAAGAACAGTTTGCACCTCTTCAAATTTGAAGAAACAGTTGGCACCTCTTCAGATTTGAAGAGTTGCACCTCTTCAGTTTGAGCTTAACATTGGCTATAAATACTAGTCCATTCTCTCAAATTTTTCATACAAATTTCTGACTTCTCCTCCTTTCTTCTGCATTGTTTTAACTACAAACAAAGCAACAGTAAGTGTGATTTGCTACCGATCTTTGTGTTCACTGAAACATTAGTGTTTGAGGTATCGCTACACCAGTGTGTAATTCGTTCTATCCTGGGAGGAAATAATCTACAACCTTGGGTACTAGGAGGGGATTAAATTCCTTAAGGAAATACTGTGAATTCAGTGGGCTCGGATTAAATTCTGTTTCCTTTACATTTCTGTTTATATGTTATTTTATCTTCTCGAGAATTAGTTTTTAAATACAGTTCAATAACAAGCTTAATGAATTTAATATTTTCTGTATTTGTGTTATACTCACTATTTCTGGAGACTAAAACCTGTGTGGTTTTCTACTCCAGTGGAGATTGAAATCTACGTGATTTTAACATTTGTTTGTGTCATTCTTTTACAGAAATGAAGAATGATAACGAGAACCAGACTGTTCCTATGGTGACTGCCAATGCATCGACAAGCCGAACAATACCGATATTGGCACCCGCAGAAAAACCCGAAATTTTTTTCGGGATTGATTTCAAGCGCTGGCAGCAGAAGATATTCTTCTACTTGACGACTTTAAGTCTGTAGAAGTTCATTAAGGAAGATGTTCCTATTCTGCCCGAGGAAACTCCAGAAAATGAACGCTTTCTCGTGACTAAGTCGTGGAAACATTCTGATTTTCTATGCAAGAATTACATTCTTAGCTGTAACGATCTGACTTGTCATTTTAAGAATTAACGCCCCGTTCAGTGACTTAAGGTCTCGAGCAGCTTCGCAATATGTATTATGACCCGCGGGTGTGGTCGAATTTGATTTACTGAAGATTCTGAATTAAATTAAAAGAACAATCCTTAATTTGAAGCTTAAATGGAAAGAGTTGACCGGAGAGTTGACTTTTGAGCATACGACTCCGGAATAAAATTTTGATGATGTCAATAGCTTCGTATGGTGATTTTGGACTTAAGAGGGTGTCCGAAAAATTATTTGGAGGTCCGTAGTGGAATTAAGCTTGAAATGCCGAAAGTTGAATTTTTGGGAAGTTTGACCGGAGAGTGAACTTTTGAGAAAACGACCCCGGAATAGAATTTCAAGGATGAAAATAGCTTCGTATGATGATTTCGGACTTAGGCGTATGTTCGGATTTGGAAGTCCGTAGGACAATTCGACGCATTTTGGCGAAAGTTAGAAAATAGAAGATTTTGGAAAGTCCGACCGAAGGGTGAAATTTTGATAACGAGGTCGGATTTCGATTCTGGAAATGGGGATAGCTCAATTGCATCAATTATGACTTGTGTGCAAAATTTGAAGTCATTCCAGATTGATTTGATACGTTTCGGCGCAAAATATAGAAGTTGGAGAATTTAAAAACTTATAATTCGATTCGATGCATGATTCATAATTTCGGTATTGTTTGGCGTGGTTTGAAGCCTCGACTAAGTTCGTATTGTATTTTGGGACGTGTTGGTATAATTAGTTGAGGTTCTGAGGGCCTCGGGTGGATTTCGGAAGGTTAACGGAGTTGGTTTTTTGGATTAGATAGCTGCTGGAATTTGTTGTTGTTTCTGGGCAGCATGCGGGTTCATCGCTTTTGCGGAATCTTCATCGCAGAAGCGACCTCGCAGAAGCAAGGAAATCATTGCAGAAGCGACCTGGGCAGATCTGGAGGGACATCGCAGATGCGGACAGTCTTGCACACCTGCGCTATTGCAGGTGCGTGTCTTGAAGACGCAGAAGCGGACTGAGGCAGAAGCTGGGCATGATTCTCGCAGAAGCGATACTTCGTCGCAGAAGCGACATCGCAGATGCGATGCTTCTATCCGCAGGTGCAAAAATTTGGACTGCCAGTGAGGATCATAAATACTAATTTAGTTCATCCACAAAAGAAAGAACTTTACAGTATGTAAGAACTGAGGAAGTCGACCCAACTGAAACTAAGGTATGTATAATTGAGTTTAAGATTAACTACCTTGACCTTGTCTTTCAATGCTTCGAGCATTTGTTTTTCTCCATATAACCCACTATACAGCTGCTGGAATACACTTATGTTCATGGACAAAATTGGATAAATCCAAAGCAAGGACGCAGATGAGGCATTTATGTTCGCAGAAGCGAATTGAGCAGAAACATTTAAGGACCAAAAATCAGTCATTTTGTCATTTTCGATTGGGATTTTGGAGCTCGGTTTTGGGGCGATTTTGGAGGAAGTGTTCACGACTTTGACTTGGGTAAGTGTCCTATATCCAAAAGTGATTATATTGCACAAATACATGGTTATGTTCATCATTAATTCGGATTTAAACGGAAGAAATCAAGATTTTTACAAAATCTTCCAAAAATAAAAATTTAAGATTTGGAGGTCGAGTTGTTACTGGAATTCGATAAAATTGGAATGGTTTAACTCGTATCGGAATGGGTGTTCGAATTTCATAAAAATTATGTTGGGTTCCGAGAGGTGGGCCCCGCGTTGACTTTTGTTGACTTTTTAGAATAAATTTTTAAGTCGACATATTATTATCCGGAATTGTTTCCGATGAATTTTAATGAAGTTATACAATTAATTTGGTTAGATTTGAGCGGTCCGGAGGTTAATTCAAGCAAGAAGACGATTTTGGAATATCAGCATAACTTCAAAAAGGTAAGTGTCTTGCTTAACCTCGAGTGGAGGAATTACCCCTTAGGCAGTGAGTCTTATGTACCATTTGTGAAATGTGAAAAGCCGTGTACGCGAGGTGACGAGTACGTACTCGGGCTTATACGTGCAAAGTTCATTGAATTAAAATCTTAGGCATTATTGTGTAGTAAATTGGAAAATTGTGAAAAATTATTAAATCATTTGTTTGCCATGCCTAAATCGTTATTGTTGGATTTGTTTTTATATGATAATTTAATGTGATTGTTACTTGAAATATTTATAAAATTTCGTGTGTATTGTTGGTTTAATATTTCTGGGAAATTAATTCCAATATGAATTTTCTTATGCAAATAATTAATTTAAGCTAGCTTAAGAATAAGTGTTAATATAATTATCTAAATTTGCATTAATGAAGGTTTTGCTTTATGCTGAGTAATTTCTATCTCTATTGATTGTTTTTGGGTGTTATATACATTGTGTGGAGCCTTGAGCTATTTGTTGTGAAATTAATTAGTTTTGTTATATCTTTGGATTTGGTTGTGGCCATTGGGAAAATTGTGATATGAATTGATTTTATTATGTTGTCGTGTTAATTTCTCGTGTAAATTGTTATGTTGTGTAAGTTATTATTTTGGGGAGATAAGGGTGGCATTTCACCGTTGATACTATGTGGGTATAAGGGTGGCATTTCACTGTTATTGTATTTATTGGAATATTGTCCGGACGGAGCGATAAGGGTGGCAATAAGAGCGATAAGGGTGGCTATTGATATTGTCTGGGCGAAGCGATAAGGGTAGCTATAAGAGTGATAAGGGTGGCAATAGGAGCGATAAGAGTGACTATTGTCAGGGATGATATGTGATGATGTGGGGTTGTAGTGTCGATAATTTTCATGTGACGTTGTGATTTTATTGTGTTTATTTTTATACCCTGTGAAATTTGTCTTGTTGTTGGTAAATTGATAACAATCTGATTTATGTTGAAATTGAGAGCCTGTGGCTATTGCCAGGCGGATTATAAAATAAAATATGGGCACGAGGTGCCGTGAGTAAATAATGAGGATATTTGGCACGTGAATTGTCCGTGCAATTGTGATATGAAATATGGGCACGATGTGCTGTGATGAAATGATAATGATATTTGGCACGTGAATTGTCCGTGCAGTTGTGATATGAAATGAGGGCACGAGGTGCCGGAGAAATATGATGATTTAATTATGAGCACGAGGTACCGTGAAAATATGAAAAATAGGCTGAGACCCGTATTTTTATGATTTTGAAGTAAAGTGTCACATGGTGACTCTTTAATCGAAAGAATTATATTCAAAATATTTATTTGAAAGGATTTTTATTCAAGAAGAATTACATGAAAGAATTAAATTTGAAAGATATTTAATCGACGAAATTATATTTGAAAAAGACTTTTATTTGTAAGAATTATATGTGAAAGATATTTAATTGAAGAACTTGATTTAACTGGGTGTAATTGTATTTATTAATTGTTGAGCAATATTAAATGGTGATTTTATTATCTTACTGTGCATATCACTGGTTGTTTTATCCTGCCCTTATTGCTATCTGTTTCCTAGTATTTTGTATGTTATATTGCACAGGTTATTAAACTAGTGAATGTCTTGATTGTACCTCGTCTCTACTCCATTGAGGTTAGTCTTGATACTTATTGGGTACCGACCGTGGTGTACTCATACTACACTTCTGCACATTTTGTGCAGAGCCAGGTATTGGAGATATCGGACTTGAGAAGAGTTAAAGGGGGATCGTAAGGATTCAAGGTAGAGCTGTTTGGTCGTCGCAGTCCCTTGGAGTCTTTTCATTTTATTGTACTGTTAATTTGTAATCAAACAGTATTGTATATTCGGTCCTCGTGATCATTCCATGTATTCAATTAGAGCTCGTGAGTCAGTACTACCAGTCTTGGGAAGTTGTATATTATAATTATTTTCGTTGTTATTTTCAAAAAAAAAATAGCTTCAAAATGTAATTGAAATTGGCTTACCTAGTCTTAGAGACTAGGTGCCATCATGACGCTTGTGGTGAGATTTTGGGTCGTGATATTAGCGGGCTAGAGAACGATCTATATAACGTCTATAGTAATATGGAGACGTCAAAACAACTGTGGATAGCGCTTGAAAGGAAATACAAAACGGAAGATGCAGGGTTAAAGAAATTCGTTGCCGCTAAATTTTTGGACTATAAAATGGTAGATAGCAAGTATGTTATTACCCAAGTCCAAGAATTACAAGTGATTATTCACGATCTCCTTGCTGAAGGTATGAGTCAAATTAATACTAATGTTGAAAGTATTAATTATATGGTTTCTACTAACAGAATTTTTGCTGAAGGTCTTGTCATCAATGAAGCGTTCCAAGTTGCAGCAATGATTGAGAAGTTGTCTCCTTTGTGGAAGGACTTCAAAAACTACTTGAAACACAAACGAAAGGAGATGTCCCTTGAAGATCTCATTGTTCGGTTAAGAATCGAAGAGGACAACAAAGCTGCTGAAAAGAAAGGCCGTGGAAACTCAACAATAATGGGAGCAAACATTGTTGGGGATAGAAAGAGGAAGAATGCTTATGGACCGAAAAGCAATCCAAGCAAGAAGCAGTTCAATGGAAATTGCTACAACTGTGGAAAAGTTGGACACAGATCTGCATATTGTCGTGCTCCAAAGAAAGACAAAAAGAAGGGTCAAGCAAATATGGTTGAAAAGCACGAAGATATCAATGACTTGTGTGCTATGCTTTCTGAATGCAACCTGGTGGGAAATCCTAAGGAGTGGTGGATTGATTTTGGAGCCACTCGCCATGTTTGTGCTATTAGAGAAGCGTTTGCTACATATTCTCTTGTTGGACCCGAAGAGACGCTTTCTATGGGAAATTCTGCAACGGCCAAAATTGAAGGATCTGGAAAGATATTTATGAAAATGACTTCTGGTAAGGTGGTGACTTTGAACAACGTCCTTCATGTTCCCGAGATTAGAAAGAACTTAGTCTCTGCTGGACTTCTTGTTAAGAATGGGTTTAAGTGTGTTTTTGTATCCGATAATATTGTAATAAGTAATAATGAAATGTTTGTAGGAAAAGGTTACCTCACTGGGGGCATTTTCAAGCTGAATGTAATGGTTATTGAAAATAATAATAAAATTTCAGCTTCTTCTTACTTACTTGAGTCAAATGAATTATGGCATATACGTTTGGGTCATGTCAATTACAAAACCTTGCGAAAAATGATTAATTTGGAAGTATTGCCTATGTTTGAATGCGACAAATCAAAAGGTCAAATATGTGTGGAATCTAAGTATGTTAAACATCCTTATAAGTCAGTTGAAAGGAATTCAAATCCTTTAGACTTAATTCACACAGATATTTGCGACATGAAGTCACAAATATTTCATAACTTTTATTGACAACAGTACTCGATATTGCCATGTTTACTTACTTAATAGTAAAGATGAAGCAATAGATGCATTCAGGCAATACAAAAATGAAGTTGAAACGCAACTTAACAAGAAAATTAAAATGATAAGAAGTGATAGGGGTGACGAATATGAATCTCCTTTTGAAGAAATATGTTTAGAATATGGAATACTTCATCAAACAACGGCCCCTTACACGCCCCAATCCAATGGGAGTGCGAAAAGAAAGAATCGTTCATTAAAGGAGATAATGAACGCATTGTTGATAAGTTCTGGTTTGCCACAAACTTGGGGAGGGAAGCCGTTCTTACGACTAACCGGATACTAAATCGAGTACCCCATAGCAAAACACAATCCATTTCATATGAAAAATGGAAAGGAATAAAACCCAACTTGAATTATTTTAAAATGTGGGGGTGTTTGGCAAAAGTACAAATTCCTAAACCCAAAAGAGTAAAAATAGGACCGAAAACCGTTGATTGTGTTTTCATAGGATATGCGCTAATAGTAAAGCATTTCGATTTCTGGTTCATAAATCAGAAAATCCCGACACTCATAATAATACGGTTATAGAATCAGATAATGCTGAATTTTTTGAAAATATATACCCGTATAAAAAGGAATGTGAGTTGATTGGTAAAGGATCCAAACGACCTCGGGAAGAAACAAAAGAAAGTACATTTAATCAGGAGGATCCAAGACGTAGTAAACGTCAAAGAACGTCTACTTCATTTGGACCAGATTTTGTGACTTTCTTATTGAAAAATGAGCCTCGAACATTTAAAGAAGTTATGTCTTCTTCAGAATTATTGTTTTGGAAAGAGGCAGTTAATAGTGAAATAGAATCCATATTGAACCCATACATAGGAATTGGTTGATCTTCCTCCTGGAAATAAACCTTTAGATTCTAAATGGATTTTTAAGAGGAAAATGAAAGATGATAGCACTATTGATAAATATAAGGCAAGATATGTAGTCAAAGGGTAGACAACGAGAAGGTCTTGATTATTTTGATACATACTCTCCAGTTACAAGAATTACGTCCATACGAATGTTAGTAGCATTAGATGCAGTTTATGGTCTTGAAATTCATCAAATGGACGTTAAGACGGCCTTTTTAAATGGAGATTTGGAGGAAGAAATTTACATGGAATAACCTGAAGGGTTTGTGGTTCCAGGTAAAGAAAAGAAGGTATGTAGACTTGTTAAGTCTCTTTACGGACTAAAACAAGCACCCAGGGTTTAAAGTTGCAAAGACTCCAATTGACGTGAATCTTACATTAGCAAAGAACAAAGGCCAAAGCATATCACAATTGGATTATGCCTANAAGACTCCTCAAGGTCTGGCATTGTCACAATCTCATTATATTAAGACAGTACTTGAAAAATTCAAGCACTTAGGCTTTAAAGTTGCAAAGACTCCAATTGACGTGAATCTTACATTAGCAAAGAACAAAGGCCAAAGCATATCACAATTGGATTATGCCTATGTGTTGGGATGCTTAATGTATATCATGAATTGTACACTACCAGATATAGCTTGTACTATAAGCAAATTGAGTCGATACATGAGCAATCCAGGTCAATCTCATTGGATGCCAATGAAATGAGTTTTGGGATATTTAGAACATACCTAGGACTTTGCTTTGCACTACAGTAAATACCCTGCGGTGATTGAGGGATATTGTGATGCAAATTGGATCACCGGTTCAACTGATTCTAAGTCCACAAGTGGATATGTATTCACTATTGGTGGAGGAGTGGTATCTTGGAAGTCGTCCAAGCAAACTTGTATTGCCCGCTCTACAATAGAAGTTGAGTTCATAGCCTTAGATAAAGTCGGTGAAGAAGCTGAATGGCTCCGAAATTTCTTGGAAGACATTCCATTTTGGCCCAAACCATTGGCACCAATATGCATACATTGTGATAGTCAAGCGACAATTGGAAGGGCTGGGAGCGTGATGTATAACGGTAAATCTCGTCATATACGATGAAGACATAAAATCGTTAGGCAATTACTCTCTAGAGGAATTATCACGATTGACTATATAAAGCCAAGCAATAATGTATCGGATCCACTTACAAAAGGCCTAACTAGAGAGTTAGTTGAGAAATCATCGAGAGAAATGGGACTATGGCCGAGAACAAGCCATTGTGGCGGAAACTCTTCCTAGAAGACTGGAGATCCCAAGATCTAGGTTCAAGGAGATCAAACAAAGTCATTAATGACAGTTCAATATTGTCAACTAAAAGTTTGGTCCATTCTCATGATGAGACAATGTTCAGTACCAAGGATAAAGCATTAAGGCTTTTTAATAATTTTTAAATTTGATACAGGGTATATCAAATAGTGTATCTACGGGATGATACGTTTAAGAATCACCTATGTAAGTGTGAAGTGTTAGCCGCTTCAAGGGGAATTTTGTAAGGCCAATTCTCTACGCACTTATTAAACTAGGCGGTGTTCATGGCTAAACTGAACACAACAATGAGAGCCAAAGACGGTTAAGGGTTGGTTGTGTGACTTATGGTTGTCTAGGTATACACCAAAGTTCGACGGTTCAAAGATATCAAATCTACCGATTGATCGAGTATATCCGACATAAGTTCACTACGGAGAGTTCAAAGGGAAACCTACTTATCCTTATACAATTAATCCTTGCTTGCGAATCATACAGTTTTTCATGCATATTTCCGTGATATAGCCATTCCCCATTCATGTGGGGGATTGTTGAGTTTTTAAGCTTAAACGTAGCTTAAAATTATTAGGATTTTAAACTTAAATGTAGCTTAAAAGAGGCTGAATGAAAAATGAAGGGAAATTATAAATATTTGAGTTTCCCTCCTTGACAAAGGGATATTGTCCCATATTGGAAAAGGAAAAGATTTTGATGGCTATATATACAATTGTACTTCTTCTATCTCTTAAAGAGTTAAGAAGAAGGCAAGTCTCGCGCCATTGTCCTCGTCGCTCGCTCGGCTCGACTTCGGCTATGGCTTCGGATTTGGATTTGGATTTGAATTTGGTCAAATGATATTGATTGATTAATTTTTTGGACCAAATTTATTTGTTAATAGTAAATATTAACAGAATTGTTATTAAAATGTCCGATTTTTTGTAAACGGAATATTAATATTAAATCAAAACGTAATAGTATATGCCCTTCGCTTTTTGTAAAAGACATTTACAAAACAGTTTGCACCTCTTCGGATTTGAAGAACAGTTTGCACCTTTTCAAATTTGAAGAAACAGTTGGCACCTCTTCGGATTTGAAGAGTTGCACCTCTTCAGTTTGAGCTTAACATTGGCTATAAATACCAGTCCATTCTCTCAGATTTACCATATGAATTTCTGACTTCTCCTCCTTTCTTCTGCATTGTTTTAACTACAAACAAAGCAACAGTAAGTGTGATTTGCTACCGATCTTTGTGTTCGCTGAAACACTGGTGTTTGAAGTATCGCTACACCAGTGTGTAATTCGTTCTATCCTGGGAGGAAATAATCCACAACCTTGGGTACTAGGAGGGATTAAATTCTTTAAGGAAACACTGTGAATTCAGTGGGTTCAGATTAAATTTTGTTTCGTTTACATTTCTGTTTATATGTTATTTTTATCTTCTCCAGAATTATTTTACAAATACAGTTCAATAACAGAAATTACACATGGACAACACTTGCACACACGCGTTTTTGTTTTAATATGGGTCTAAATTTTAGTGTTTAAGTGGTATATTAAAAGGTTGATTAAAGTGTTTAAATGAAATGGACTAAAGAATAAATAATAAAGTGGAAAGTGATCTCAATTGCAGGGTTGTCGATGTATTTGGCATAGTTTTACAATTCTCATGAAATGCGTGTCCATGGAAGAGGTTCTTCATTTCAGAAAAATAATTGACATGTATGACCAAGTTCAAACTATTTCACCAAACCAAAGAAATAAAACAAATGATTTTTCTATCAAGACTTACCATCTAGTGATGGCGATAAAAGTTTTCCGCATGACAACTGTAAATTCAATTCTCATGTACGGTCCATCATCGCCTATCCTTTATATGATCTCTCAATGTGATGGGAAAAAGTCTTTAAAATGTTTCTCTATTCCAAAACCGATTAACCAAATAGAGGAGAAAGGAATTGACTTCTCTTTTATCTCTTTTTCTAATGGAAGTGGTACAGAGATGGGTTTACCTCAAATGGGAGATCTTGGGTTCGAAACCGCTTGCGTACCTTCTCGGCGGAGTTTGTTGCACGAGGCTTACTTAGTTCGGTTTATCCTTCTGTATAGTTTGCGGGTATTACACAGGAGCGGAGTTTACCCTATGCGCACCTTAAGGATTAGCGACTGCAAATTCCTTATTAACAAAAGAAAAGAAGATCTATATATTGACCACTATAAATCTCGAGAGTAAATAATTAGTCATCACCTCCTTACCTTATACTAGATTCTTACTAGGGGTGTTCAACAAAACTCGAAAAACCGAACCAAACCGAAAACCGAACCAAATCGATCAAAAAAACCGATACTTTTTAGATTTGGTTTAGTTTTGGTTTGGTTTAAATAAAAAAAAATAAAAAAACCGAACCAAACCGACTATAGAAGTAGCTATTTAAATTATTATTTACACCTCTATATATATATATATATATTTTTATTTTTTATTTTTTTATATAAAGTTTCTAAAATTTTATGGTACAATCAGTCATTTGTATTTTTAGTCTAGTTCTTTGCTATTATAATAATCTAATTCTTTGTTTTTACATTCTAGTTTGAATGGTAGTTTTCTTTTGCTAAGTACAAGAATTTATTTTTTGTTAAAAATAATCAATTCTTAATTGAATAATTAAATTATTCATCACTATTTGATTCAATTATCATCAATACATCTGGAAAAATGATAAATTTCTCAAAGTGCAATTGGTTTGGTAATGTTGCATTGAAAATGTAGTAGGCGAAATATGTATTTGGTAGTTTATGTCTCATATTTATGAAAAAAATCGATAAATAACCGGAAAACCCGACAAAAACCGACAAAAATCGAATCGTTAAAAAATCGATTTAATTGGTTTGGTTTGGTTCAAATATTTAAATAACCGACTTACTTGGTTTGGTTTCTCTTTAAAGAAAAATCGATCTAAACAGAACCATGAACACCCCTGACTCTTACAAAGAAGCTTGCTATCATAATCTTTTATTCAACTTTTTTCATTTATAAGATCCTATCTTACATTTGTAAAAAGATTATTTAAAAAAAATAGAGTCGAAGTAGCTTTCACAAATAGAATTCGAGTACCACTGAAAAATCTAAGCAAGAGGGAGTAAATTCCTGATTTACTGTCAATGATTAATTACCTAAGGTATACGAAAAGACAGAATAATTGACTAAGTCAAAGCCATAAAGCTCCAGCTTCTTTAAGTATTGGAACTAATTCACCAGAAATATGTGTAGACATCACTCTTTCTATTCCTCCGAACAACCTTCCGCCTACAAAAACCACCGGAAACTGCCACCTTCCGCCGTCATTTTGTTCATCGCCACCCACAATTCTTGATAACTCCTTCATCACATCTTCTTCATCTTCACTGTTCACTTCAAAAATAGTTGGATTCACTCCTAACCCTAATAGCAAATTCTTCACGACATAGCACATGCAGCATCCACGTGTCGCTATGACAATTATCGCATTCTCTGATACTAATTTTGTCACGTTCGTACTGATGCTGAAGTTTTTGTCTTGATTTCTCTTGCCACCAGAGTAGGTTTCATTGCTCTCACCTGCAGCAGTAAAAGTACATATGAAAAATCATTAAAGTTTTAATAAATATTAAATGGTAAGTTCATAAATTTATACGTGCAAAGGAATTCAGTAATAAGAATCTAAAATTGAACTCATTAATTTAAATTCTAAATACGTTTCTCTGTTTACCTGAATATGCCTCAAAGAAGGTGGAGCCACCGCTAGAGGTGGCGGAGGAGCTTCCACCGCTGGTGGTGGTGGTAGTGGTGGTGGACGGAAGCCAATTTCTATATGGTATAGATCGTTGCATGGTGGGTTGTGGGGGGTAGGGGGAGAAAGGGAAGTGAAATAGAGAGGGAAATGGTGTATATATAATTCGTTGTAGGAGAGGTGACAAAATGAAAGTAGTGTAGTGCCCTAACGTCAACGGCTGTGACAAAACAATAAACGCCATGTTTACTGTTTGGTACGTTTTCAATACGTTATAATAATACTTAATTTATTGTATTAAAATTCCAAGTGGTGAATTGGTGGCCTCTTAATTTGCTTCCACATTAGTCGTGGAAAATTGAAAGGAAGTTTCCACTCGATATTAAAGAACTTTTTTTCTTAGAATGTATGGCACAGTGGCGAATAAGTGGTCAGTTAAATTTGGACGGTCAAAAGTTAAAAATGTCATGTTGGGAAAAAAAGTGTGTATATATAAATATCATGGTTAATTTATTCCAATTAATATAAGGTTTAGTTTAAACATGAGTGTAATATATATAACAAGAGGTTGTGAGTTCGAGTCACCCCAAGAGCAAGATGGGGAGTTCTTGGAGGGAAGGATGCCGAGGGCCATTTGGAAACAGCCTCTTTACCTCAGGGTAGGGGTAAGGTCTGCGTACACACTACCTTCCCCAGACCCCACTAGTGAGATTATACTGGGTTGTTGTTGTTGTTGTAATATATATAACAATTATTTCTAAACACCTTCCGTGGTGGTGACAGATTTGGCATAGTCCAACCCGTTTATTAATCTCAAAAGAAAAAATACAAGTATGCTATATATATATATTTTAGAGTTATATGCAAATAAGATCACACAATCCCAAGATTAAATACTATTCAAATGGTTTATAAAATAATGTTGAATAGATGGCATATAATATTAATTTTAACTTAAATACTCCACAAAATCTGGCCATAGATTATCCTTTTATATGTCATTCTATTACGGGCATTACTTTTTTTAAATCTATTTTAGTACAAAAAGTTTTGACGTGTCAATTTAAGTTCATCGTATTATGCCTCACCTTCAATTATGTCACTTACCTAGCTTGTTAAACTTTGGAGTAGTTACATAAATTAGATTCAATTTTCTACTTCCTAATTTGTATTTGTAAACTGCAACAACGCAATTACCGAGGTTGTCCATTTGGTATTATACATTTATATTGTATATTTCCTTCCTTCACTTTTACACTATGGACTTTGCACACCTCTTAAAAAATAATAAATGAAGTACATAATTTACCATGATATCCATATTAATTGATGCATATTTTTCATGGATTTGAGAAAATGATTTGAAATGAGTAACTATGGGTATAACAGGAAAAATAGAAATTGCCTTATCTTAATACGCTAAAAGTGACAAGTAAAAGTGAATCTATTTTTAGAATACTGGACAAGTAAAAATGAACGGAATGAGTAATATAATTATGCATCAATTCCAAATAAGTTAGAATCGCCAATACCGAAACAAGCATTTCCAAAAGCAATAAAAAGAACAGTTAATAAACCATAATGCTCAAAAAACAATAACTAATACTTGCAACAATAACAACAATAACAATATATTCAGTGTAATCTCACAAATAGAGTATGTAATCTCAGTGAATGAACTAATGAGGCGGTATTTATAGTTTCTCAGTGACTGTTCACATCTGGGAGTGGCCTACCGAAAACTGATGGGCATTTAATGCCATTAAGACTTGACTGACGAGACGTTTCGGTTGTTTTGTCATTTCTGTCACAAAATACCGAAGTCAGGATCAGAATATCATGTCGTTTCTCGTCATCTACTCTCTGAAAAACGAGGGAACTATCTGTATACGGTTGAAATCGAGCTCGCGTATAACTTGGTAGATTAGGTTTGGAACGTGGCAACTAAGGATTGAAGATCAACCTCGAGTCCCACTGAGCTAGGGCCCGAGGTCGTAACGTCTGACTTCGACTAGCGGTGAGTCCGGTGTCAATCTTAGCCTCGAACGAGATCGGAGAGACATTGTTGAGATAACTAACAGAATACCGAAATATCCGTGACCGGTCCAATATTGCAGCGAGAATCTAGGCACGTATCAGTAAGGAACCGGCAATCAGCAAATCAAGAGATTTTTTACCTTTTATAGAATTGTACCTAAAGTAGGACTCCTCTACTATATAAAGGGGGTCTGGTAATTCATTGAAGATATTGTAACTCGTATTCCAAAGCAATACATAGTTATTCTCTTTAAGTTATTATTATCTTCTTTAAGTTCTCGTTTCTATCGTCTTGATATCGATCGGAGCACCAAGGCTCGAGGGTGATTAATTCATCAGGGCTAAGACTGCTCAATTCGTGTGGTTTGCATTTACTTTTCCATCACTTATTTCAATTATAATCTAATTTATCGTTTTGTATCAAGATAGACCATGTATCCTTAAAAATACTTACAAATTCAATTGTTATCCGATTTTGAGGGTAAACAAAGGGCATTGATTTTCCGTTGATTAATATCGGATATAAAACATTATTAAATTACCTTTATATACAAAAACAAATATTAATAAGTGCAAGCGCATAAATTATGTTCACACCATTAGAGATCAAAATTATTCTTTATTCAGATTCTGGATATTGTAACCTTTTGGAATATGACCTATTCGAAAGTTTTCCTTACAAAGAAAAGAATGAACAATATAATTTATTTTTAGAAAAAGTATAATATTTGGGAAGAAGAAATATTTTCCCTTACAGCTTGTTTGAATGGTTGTTACCCATCGTTTTATAATTTATTGTATTGTATTGTATCGTTTTATAAATACAATGTTTGGATAGATTGTATTGTTTGCAGTTGTTAAATAACATTTTGCTGTTTGGTTTGACTGTATCGTACTGTACTGTAACTGATAAATTTACTAATAATACCCTCAATTGTTTAAATATTAAATTTATCAATAATTACATATAAAATAATTTAAGAAAACTTCGTTCTACTAATTTATCACCAAATATGTGTTAAAAAAGATTAAGAAATTAAATTCATGCAAATTCTAATAAAATTAGCAGGGTTTGGAGTTGGAAGCGGCAGAAGTTCTGGAAAAAAAGGGACGAAGAGAAAGTACGTTGTAGGTGAGAGATTTGGAGTTTAAAAAAAATAAAAAAGAAGGTAAACAGTAAAATAGAATTATGGAATAATAAGTTAGGGCATAATTGAAAAGAAAAATAGGAAACAATCTCACTACACCAAATCGGTGTTATTCCCGCCAATATTGTTGTATTTATAAATAATAATTCTGCAAAATATCAATTATCAAATGAAATAATAAATCGTATTCGAGCCCACTGAATTCACAGTATTTCCTTAAGGAATTTAATCCCCTCCTAGTACCCAAGGTTATAGATTATTTTCTCCCAGGATAGAACGAATCACACACTGGTGTAGCGGTACTTCAAACCCCAGTGTTTCGGCGAACACAAAGTTCGGTAGCAAATCACACTTACAGTTGCTTTGTTTGAAGTTTAAAAACAGTGCAGAACAAAGGAGGAGAAACTCAGAAAATCGAATGGAAATGCTGAGAGGAGGGAATGCAATGTATAGCCAACGTTTTCAGTTTCTTTGTGTTGTGTATTGTGTGTCTTTCTTCAACAACTGATGCTCATATATATAGCAACCAGTGAATGAAGAAGACCAATCGTCCACCCTCCATGGTGGAGCAAGCATTAGCTTGTTTGTGGAGCAAGCACAATCATGGTGGGAAGAGCACTTGGGGCGGCCGTGTATCCGTTACAAATGCGGATAATCTTACGTTAATATTTACTATTAACAAATAAATTTGGTCCAAAAAATTAATCAATCAATCGATCATTTGACCAAATCCAAATCCAAAGGTTATAGATTATTTCCTCCCAGGATAGAACGAATCACACACTGGTGTAGCGGTACTTCAAACCCCAGTGTTTCGGCGAACACAAAGTTCGGTAGCAAATCACACTTACAGTTGCTTTGTTTGAAGTTTAAAAACAGTGCAGAACAAAGGAGGAGAAACTCAGAAAATCGAATAGAAATGCTGAGATGAGGGAATGCAATGTATCGCCAACGTTTTCAGTTTCTTTGTGTTGTGTATTGTGTGTGTCTTTCTTCAACAACTGATGCACATATATATAGCAACCAGTGTTGAAGAAGACCAAATGCCACCCTCCATGGTGGAGCAAGCATTAGCTTGTTTGTGGAGCAAGCACAATCATGGTCGGAAGAGCACTTGG
>AWOL01S0004017.1:88378-109028 GCA_000715115.1 Nicotiana otophora | reverse complement strand
AGGCCCCCACTCATCGATGCTAACAATTTTGAACTCAAACAGGGAGTCATACAAACTATTCAGAATAATTGTATCTTCAAAGAAAAACACAACGAAGACCCTAACAATTATCTGATAGACTTTGATGAGATCATGAACACTTTCTGCTATAATGGAGCATCACACGATACTATGTACCTCAGAGTATTTCCTTTCTCACTAAAGGATGATGCAAAGCAGTGGCTACAGAGTCTACCTACGGGGTCTATCCGTACGAGGGGAGAGATGACTACCAAGTTCCTAGACAAGTAGTTCTCTACTGCTAAGACTGGAAAGATGCGGAAGGAGATTCAGAATTTCAGCCAAGGAGAAGGAGAAACTGTGTTCGAAGCACGAAAATAGTTTAAGGAGTTGTTACAAAGATGCCCCTATAATGGAATGGAACAATGGATGCAACTCTAGGATTTATGGGATGAGTTAACTCCTTCATCAAGAAGGGTAATGAATAGGGCAGTGGGAGGTCCACTAATGAAGAAGACTCCAAAAGAGATTGTCACTCTTCCAAATGAACTATCTGAAGACATAGATCAATGGCCTACTGACCAAGGGGATCGAAGAAGGTCAGTAGGGGTGTAATAAGTAGAATTATCCGTTACAATGTATGACCAGATTGTAGCTATGGCTAAGGAACATCAAGCAATTGATGTTGGCCCAGGTGCAAAGTCAACCACAGTCGGGGTGTGATATTTGTTGAATGTGACACCCAACACATGAGTGTCAAACCTCCACAATAGAGGAAGAAGTGAATTCAGTGGAAAATTTTTGTAGAGGCAACTACCAAGGAGGCAATAACTTCAACTCTACGGGATAAAGACATTCGGGTTTCTCATGTAGCTCTTCAAGTGGTAGTCTAAACTCATGGCAGCAGCAAAATCCAAGAGCATCATGGCAAGGACCTCCTAGTTTCCAAAATCAACAAAGGCAATAGTACCAGTCTCCACAGCCCAACCATTCAAGTCTAGAGGATCTGATGAAGCCGTTCATCAACAAATCGAACAAGAAATTTGAAACTCAGGGTACATCCATCCGGGAACAAGGCGCAACCATTAGGGAGCAGGGTACTGCCATACAAAAATTAGAAAGATAGATGGGGCAGATTGCAAACATGTTGTCAGAAAGGGCCCGTGGGACTCTTTCTTCAAATACCGAGAAGAATCTAAAAGAGACAATCAAAGTTGTGTCTCTAAGGAGTGGCAAGACGTTAGCAAATTCTATTGCAAAACCAAAGGTTAAAAGGGTGAATAACTCAACCAAAACTGCAGAGGAGCATATAATTGGTGTTTCGTTGGGCACGAAAAGCACCAGCGAAAAGTAAGCCAGTAAGCAAAAGCCAATTAGTGAAGTTGAAGAAATCAAACATATGACAGTGTTACCATTCCCTCAGAAGATAAAGCGGAAAAACATTAAATAGATGCTTTGGGAAATTCCTAGAGATGCTAAAACAGTTGTGTGTGAACATCCCATTCACAGAGGTGCTCACCCAAATGCCTGCCTATGCTAANATTGTATCTTCAAAGAAAAACACAACGAAGACCCTAACAATTATCTGATAGACTTTGATGAGATCATGAACACTTTCTGCTATAATGGAGCATCACACGATACTATGTACCTCAGAGTATTTCCTTTCTCACTAAAGGATGATGCAAAGCAGTGGCTACAGAGTCTACCTACGGGGTCTATCCGTACGAGGGGAGAGATGACTACCAAGTTCCTAGACAAGTAGTTCTCTACTGCTAAGACTGGAAAGATGCGGAAGGAGATTCAGAATTTCAGCCAAGGAGAAGGAGAAACTGTGTTCGAAGCACGAAAATAGTTTAAGGAGTTGTTACAAAGATGCCCCTATAATGGAATGGAACAATGGATGCAACTCTAGGATTTATGGGATGAGTTAACTCCTTCATCAAGAAGGGTAATGAATAGGGCAGTGGGAGGTCCACTAATGAAGAAGACTCCAAAAGAGATTGTCACTCTTCCAAATGAACTATCTGAAGACATAGATCAATGGCCTACTGACCAAGGGGATCGAAGAAGGTCAGTAGGGGTGTAATAAGTAGAATTATCCGTTACAATGTATGACCAGATTGTAGCTATGGCTAAGGAACATCAAGCAATTGATGTTGGCCCAGGTGCAAAGTCAACCACAGTCGGGGTGTGATATTTGTTGAATGTGACACCCAACACATGAGTGTCAAACCTCCACAATAGAGGAAGAAGTGAATTCAGTGGAAAATTTTTGTAGAGGCAACTACCAAGGAGGCAATAACTTCAACTCTACGGGATAAAGACATTCGGGTTTCTCATGTAGCTCTTCAAGTGGTAGTCTAAACTCATGGCAGCAGCAAAATCCAAGAGCATCATGGCAAGGACCTCCTAGTTTCCAAAATCAACAAAGGCAATAGTACCAGTCTCCACAGCCCAACCATTCAAGTCTAGAGGATCTGATGAAGCCGTTCATCAACAAATCGAACAAGAAATTTGAAACTCAGGGTACATCCATCCGGGAACAAGGCGCAACCATTAGGGAGCAGGGTACTGCCATACAAAAATTAGAAAGATAGATGGGGCAGATTGCAAACATGTTGTCAGAAAGGGCCCGTGGGACTCTTTCTTCAAATACCGAGAAGAATCTAAAAGAGACAATCAAAGTTGTGTCTCTAAGGAGTGGCAAGACGTTAGCAAATTCTATTGCAAAACCAAAGGTTAAAAGGGTGAATAACTCAACCAAAACTGCAGAGGAGCATATAATTGGTGTTTCGTTGGGCACGAAAAGCACCAGCGAAAAGTAAGCCAGTAAGCAAAAGCCAATTAGTGAAGTTGAAGAAATCAAACATATGACAGTGTTACCATTCCCTCAGAAGATAAAGCGGAAAAACATTAAATAGATGCTTTGGGAAATTCCTAGAGATGCTAAAACAGTTGTGTGTGAACATCCCATTCACAGAGGTGCTCACCCAAATGCCTGCCTATGCTAAATTTCTGAAGGACATCCTTTCGAGTAAAAGGAAGCTAGAGGAAACGACAATGGTCAAACTCAATGTAGATTGCAGTGCCATCCTACAGAATAAAATTCCTCAAAAGTGTAGGGATACTGTGAGCTTCACTATACCCTACTCTTTGGGGAGTGAGATATTTGACAAGGCCTTGTGCGACTCAGGTGCATCCATTAACTTAATGCCATTATATGTTTTCAGGAAATTAGAAGGAGAGCTGGGAGTGATAAAGTTTGTGTCGGTATCATTGCAACTGGCCGATCAGACCACCATTATACCAGAGGAAATAATCAAGGAAATTCTGGTGAGAGTGGATAAATTTGTGTTTCCTGTGGACTTCATCGTAGTAGACATGGAAATGAATAAGGAGGTACCCCTAATTTTGGGAGACCATTCCTTTGCACGGGCAGGGCAATCCTTAACATATATGAGGGTCAATTCATGATAAGAGTGGGAAGTGAAAAGGTAGTTTTCCAAATGAAGAGAATGATGAAGTACCGTGTGATGAGGCGTCTGCCTGCTTATGTTTCAAACTGGATGTGGTAGGGGAGTTAGCTAAAACTCACAAGCTAGAGAAGTTGGTAGGTGATTCATTAGAAAGATGCATTACTCAATCGAGTATATTAGAGGATGAAGAACCTGAGATCAAAAAAGAGGCTGAGGCCTTGGATACTGATAACTAAGTGGTAGATGAAGATGAATTTAAGAAGGAAATGATTAAGCCAAAGCTGGAGTTGAAAGTACTCCCAGCCCATTTAAAATATACTTTACTTGAGACAAATAATTTTTCTGTGATTGTCTCTATTGATTTTACAGGTGAGCTGAACATATGCTGGTGGAATTATTGTGGAAGCATAAAAAGACAAAGGGCTAGAGCATAGCTGATATTCAGGGAGTTAGCCCCACAATCTGTATGCACAAGATCTTGTTGGAGGAAGGTAGCAAATATGTAATGCATCCCCAATGCAAACTTAAACAAGGAAGTGGTGTAGAAAGAGATACTCATATTGCTAGATGCTGGTATAATATTTTCCATCTCCGACAGCCCATGGATCAGCCCAGTACAAGTTGTGCCAAAAAAGGGGGGCATGACAGTAGTGAAGAATGAGCACAACGAATTAATCCCTACCATAATTGTTACTGGTTGGAGGATGTGTATAGATTACAGAAGGCTAAATGATGCAACCAGGAAGGATTACTTTCCTCTGCCTTTCATTGATCAGATACTGGAAAAGGTAGCAGGGCGTCGATGCTACTGTTTCTTAGACGGTTATTCGGGGTACAATCAAATATCCATTGCTCCCAAATATGTCAAAAAGACCACGTTCATTTTCCCTTCAGGAATTTGTGCATACTAGAGAATACCTTTTGGACTTTGTAATGCACCAGCCACACTTCAAAGGTGCATGATGTCCATTTTTTCAGATATGAATGGGAAGTGTTTGGAGGTGTTCATGGATGACTTTACTCATTTTGGGGACGACTTCAATGACTGTTTGAGGAATCTAGAGCTCGTGTTGAAATGTTGTAAAGACACTCATCTAGTACTCAACTGGAAAAAGTGTCACTTCATGGTCAATGAGAGGATAGTTTTAGGCCATAAGGTGATAGCTGAAGGCATCGAAGTTAGCAGAGCTAAAGTTGATGTGATTTCTAAGCTCCCACCAACAACTTTAGTGAAGAGCATTAGAAGTTTTCTAGGGCATGCAGGATTTTATAGAAGGTTCATCAAGAATTTTCCCAGCATCACCAAGCCCTTAACGACATTACTTTCCAAGGATGTGAAGTTTGTGTTTGATGTGGAGTGCCTTTGAGCATTCGAGTTGATCAAGGAAAAGCTAGTGAATTCTCCCATAATGGTGACTCCCAAATGTAGGGAACCTTTTCCTTGATCAACTCGAACCAAATAGAGGGAACCTTTTGAAATCATGTGCGATGCCAGTGATATGGCAGTGGGGGCAGTGTTGGGGTAGAGAAGAGACAAAATATTCAGACACATCTACTATGTGATCCAGACATTGAATGATTCCCAAGTAAACTATGTTACCACAGAAAAGGAGTTCTTTGCAGTGGTATTTGCTTTTGACAACTTCAGATCATATCTAGTGGGGAGAAGAGTGATAGTGCATATAGACCACTCAAAATTCAAGTATCTGCTGAGTAAGAAAGAGTCAAAGCCACATCTGATGCAATGAGTATTGTTGCTGCAAGAGTTCGATCTTGAGATCAAGGATAGGAAGGACACAAAAAATCAAGTGGCTAACCATCTATCGCGATTGGAGAAATCACTTGTAGAAACCGTGGAGATAAGGGAAGACTTACTAGATGAGCAGATTTTTCCATTGTAGCGGTCTCCAAAAGACTACCATGATATGCTGATATAGCCAACTTCTTGGCTAGTGGGTGGTTACCACATGACTTGTCCTCTAACTAGAAGAGGTAAAAAGCTACTTTTGGAATGACCCCTTTTTGTGTAAATTATGTGCATATGGCATGATTCGGATATGTGTACCAGAAGAGAAAATGGAAAGCATACTATCTCACTGTCATGACGGAGCAGCTGGAGGACATTATGGAGAAAATAGGATAGCAGCAAAAGTCATGGAATCCGATTTCTACTGGCTTTCCCGGTATAAGGACGCAAGATCTTACGTTGCGGCATGTGACAAGTGCCAACGGACAGGTAACATTAGCAAGAGGGACGAGATGCCTCTGAACCCTATTATGGTATGTGAAGGCTTTGATGTTTGGGGCATCGACTTTATAGGACCCTTCCTATCTTCCCATTCATATGAGTACATCCTAGTGGTTGTTGACTACGTCTCTAAATGGGTCGAAGCAATCCCTACTAGGACTAATGATGCTTGTGTGGTATGTGAATTCCTGTGGAAGAATATATTCACCCGCTTTGGGACACCCCGAGTCATCATCAGTGACAATAGGTCACACTTTATCAATAAACAGTTTGCAGCACTGCTGTTTAAGTATGAGGTGACTCATAAAACAGGAATCTCGTACCATGCTCAAACTAGTGGGCAAGTGGAAGTAGCTAACCGTAAACTTAAACAAATTCTGGAAAAAATGGTTAGCACTTCCCGGAAAGATTGGTCAATAAAGTTAGATAAAGCTCTATGGGCGTATAGAACAGTGTTAAAAACAATAATAGGGACTTCACCCTCCAAGCTAGTGTATGGAAAATCGTGTCATTTACCTGTGGAGATAGAACATAAGGCTTATTGGGGACTTAAATTACTTAATCTTGATCTTAGTGTTGCATGTGAACACATAATGTCACATATGAATGAGGTGGAGGAATTCAGATTGGACATATATGAGAATGCGCGAATTTTCAAGGAAAACATGAAGAAATGGCATAGCCGTCTGATTAAACCAAAAGAATTTCTTGAAGGGGAAAAAGTATTGCTATACAATAGTAGACTCAGATTGTTCTCCTAAAAATTTAAGTCAAGATGGACGGGGGCCATATGTGGTAAACCATGTATCGCCATATGGAGCGATTGAGATCTAAACCATGGAAGGAACATAGAGTTTCAAGGTGAACGGGCACAGGTTAAAACTGTATTTTGTTGGAAGATTTGCCAAGAAATCCTTGAGCATCATAATCAGTTGAGTGTGCTCGACTGAGTCAAACTGACGACTATAACTCAGAACTACCTCTAACCCTTTTTCAAGTTTATTTTTTTTCTTTCGTTGGTTGTAATATAGGTTAGATAGATTTCATTTTTCTATTTTAGAAGAGTAGAAATTTATTGTATAGTATGAGTTGATGTAGTTGTAGGTATGTAAATGTGATGGAATGGACAAGTTGAGGTCTCAAATGGGCACTTTATGCACGTATATGTGCACTGAAGCGCACCTGGAGGGGTAAAATATACATTTGAACGCACACAAAATGGAATCTGTGTGCCCTAGGCGTGTGCAGCCGCACATGAGGGGCGTTGAGCATACATCTGACTGCACACAGATCACAGTTTGTCTGCCACATGTTCTCGGCAGCGCATGACCTGACCCGAGCGCGCACCCGACCGCGTACCCAGGTAAGTTTTCCTTCTTATTTCTTTTTGACCCGTTTCTCTTCTCTTCGTCTCTTTTCTTTTCAACACCAGACGACACATAAAAGAAACCAAAAATTCCCAAGGAAAAATAACCTAACTCTACCATATAACCCAACCTCCCAAATCACCCCTCTTTTTCCTCCTCTCCTCCTCGCTCACTCTCTCCCCCTCTCCTCTTCTGCCCCAGTTCACATATTGTGCTTCTTCAGTTGAATTCTCAGGTATGTACACTACTTTCTCTATTTATTTATTTTTTTAGCTTTCAAGATAATTATTTTAATTGAGAATGATGGAAGTTGTGAGTATGTGTGATTTTATTTACACTCGATTGGGTTGGTATTGTAGTCACTCTAGGGGTAATTGCAAACTTTTGAGGAGTAAGAGCAACTATGCATGTGAAGTGTTTCATTTAATTCCACAATGGTGATTACGATAGTTTTAATGTGTGCTACCCAACAGTTTTCACTTTAAAGTCGAGGGTTGAACTTGTGATGGGTAAAATTCGTTATTCAATGGAATTGATGACATGAGGAAGAGACCTATAATGCACGAGTGTTGACATCATATGGGGTAAAGTCGGAGTAACCCATTGTTACTATGTGCTTGTGCTCACTCACTCCAATGAAAAAGAAGACTCCGAGCACTTCCAATGGTAAGAAGGAGGGCAGGTCCAAAATTCAAAATATGTGGGTACTTCTAGATCATGTGCTTCCGCATCTTCTCGACCCTATGATCATAACAAGTTTGTCTTCTAGGATGCTCAAGACCTGTTTAATAGAAAAGTGGATAAAACGTATGTGCCTGAAGGGGGAATAGACATACGGACCCTTCTAAACGATTGTCCCAAGATACATGATGAGTTAGTCCGTCAGGGGCTGGGAGTGGTTTTTGAAGAATCTGATGAATCCAATTTGGCTATTGTAAGGAAATTTCTATGCGAATTGCCTAGACTATAAGGATTTCAATTGAGAATGATGCAAGTTGTGTGTATGTGTGGTTTTATTTACACTCAATTGGGTTGGTATTGTAGTCACTCTAGGGCTAACTGCAAACATTTAAGGAGTAAGAGCAACTATGCATGTGAAGTGTTTCATTTAATGCCACAATGGTGATTATTGTAGTTTTAATATGTGCTACCCGGTAGTTTTCCCTAGTTAGTCCAGTTGAGCCTAATTCCCTTTTTCCTTGGCAACCATATTAAAATCTAAACCCATAGCCGTCCCTAATCACTCGAGTGTCTCGTGCGTGATTCTAAGAGATGAAGAGATCTAAGTGTGAGGTTGGGGTTGGTTTTGAGTGGAACCAATGAGAAGCGAAAAAAGGTGCACCATCGTGAATGTATGTGAGGTACGCGAGCAGGGGATTATGAAAAGTAATTGAAGAAAAAAAGAGAGAAAAGGGGACAATATTCTTATGTTGTGTAAGTGAACAAAAGTGAACATTCCCCTGTTGATGTTAAATCCTTGTATGTTGTGCTTAAAGAAATGGGAACTAGGTGTCCTTTTGAATGGGAAGTTTGTGGACAATTGTCAATGAAAAAGGAGTAGGTCACGTATGAAGTTGTAGGTATCAAAGTGCCTAGGGAGGTGGAAGTACTCTTATCCAAACCTTATCTGACTCGTCCTATAGCCTATGTTACAACCAAATGCAAAGCCCAACATGATCTAGACGAAAATGTTCCTACATAGGTAGAGAGTCACATGACGGCCAAGCTTAAGGTACTCTTGAAGGCATGATTCACTTCTTTTGTTAGGGTGAGTGATTGCTGTGTATTTCCCTATGTTGTTGTTATAATTGGCATATGAATGGACATTGTTTCTTTCTTGTAAGGTGTATCGGGGATTTGGAGCCAGTTTGACCACGACACTAGTGGGATTCCATGACCGAGGTTAAGGTTGACTATGACGACATGATGGTGACAAGTTGATTTTTGTCGGCCACCTCTCTAACGAGAATATTGTGTTAGGGGCAATTTATGTCTAGATCTGCTCGGGATGAGCAATACTAAGTGTGGAGGTGTTTGATGAGCTTAAAATAACTTGACATTTAGACCATGTTTGTGTCCTTAATCGGGTTGATTTGATATGTACTTTTGACTGAATTATGGTCTAACATGTTGCTTTTCGGTGCAGGTGTTGAAGAGATGATCAATGGACAAATAATGCACAAAGTGGGAGAAAAACAAGATGAGAAAAGGATGAAAAAGCTGCGAGACCGCGCAACTGAAGCCTTGAACGTGCCCAGGTGACAGACGGCCTGGAGGTGATGCACGCCCAACTACCCAGGCGGGCGGCAGCACACGTCCGCCTCTAGGAAATTTAAGTCAGACCGAATTTTATAATTTTTGGAAATTTTCCTTGACCTATATGAAGCCTAAGCACGTCCCAAACTAGGTATCTTGAATTTTGGAGGAAATTTTGGAAAGAAGAATGCAAGGAAACAACGGAGACTTTGAATATTTCATCTGAATCATTCAATACGAAAGTTATTTGAATTCGTAGGTTGTAATATTTTCTTATCCTCTTAATACTCTTGTGATGAACAATCTCTCCACAATGGAGTATCCTTCTTAGAGCTATTGATAGATGTTGTGACTTGATTATTATTCGAGGATTTGATTCAAGTTAATTGCTTAAATTCGTTGAACGAATTTCTAATTGAATTGCAAGATTATTTGTGGTTTTACTTTAATCGAAAGAGAAGTGTTGCTTGGGTTAATTTCACGACTCTCATAGGTAATCGAAAGAGCTTGTAGAGTTATCAATTGACCCAATCTAGAGGAAAAATCTAGAGACATTCTTCGTAAGACCATTCACTTGTCATTAGGTTGTTTAATAGAACTCTCATTGATTCGGAAGAAGAATTTGAATCCTTAAGATAATCTAATCATCTATTGAAACCGAAAGAGTCAACAGAACTTAAGAGTCGAACTTAGAACAGAATTATATCCCGAATAATAGTTGAGTACATATCTTGTCAATGCCCTCATTTCTCGCATTGATATTAAATTTTTGCTATTTAGCTACCCATTTTCCAATAATCATTCGTAATTGATAATCTTAGTTTTGCTCTTAGTTTGTTGATAATTCTAAATCAAATGTTTATTTTTCTGAATAGTGTTAAACTGAAGATTTATTTGAATATTATTTAAACCAATCCATGTGGTGACAATTTAATAACTATACTATATTTGACTAGCGAGTCTAAATTTTATAAACCGGTTTTACGCTCTTCACATGCTAAGGTGAGAAGAAGCAGTCAAGACCGGTACCTGAACAGTGGCTGCTCAAGGCATATACTGGTGGATAGAAGAATTTTCTCTTACTAACAACCTTCCAAGGAGAGAGTGTGACTTATGAAAATGGTAAGAAAAGTCAGATTATAGGAATTGGTATGATAGGAAAGTCACTCTTCCATGCCATTGAGGATGTATACTATATGGATGAACTCAAGCACAATTTTCTTACCATATCTCAGATGTGTGACAAAAGTAAGGAGATAAATTTTAACTTAGCTAACTATAGTGTTACCAAGCTAGACACTGCTAAAATTGTATTGAGGGGAAGAGACATAACAATGTCTACAAGATATCAATTATGTATTTTTTTGAAAGTAAACTCACTTGTTTAAATATATTAGAGGACGATCCACTACTATGGCACAAAAGACTTGGGCATGTAAGTCTATCTTAGCTAAATAAAACTGGTTTCTAAGTACTTAGTCGTTACCAAAAATCCAATTCACTGCTGACAGAGTTTGTAATACATGTGCAAGAGGTAAGCATGTTAAATCTTTACCTCAAGTCTAAGCATGTAGTAAGTACTTCAACTCCATTAGAACTACTACACATGCATCTTTGTAGCCCTATGAGAGTCATGAGCAGAGGTCGTAACAGGTATGTTCTAGTTATTGTTGATAATTATTCCAGATATGCCTTGACATTATTTCTTGCATCTAAGGATGGGTCTTTTGATGTGCTCTGCATCTTTGCTAGGACATATCGTTGAACTGAATTTGAAAATACTAAGTTTAGTTAATTTTATTGCATACATAGCATTGATCATAACTTTTCTGCACCTAGAACTCCATAACAAAATAGAGTTATTGAAAGGAAAAATAATTCATTAGAAAATACGGGGAGAACAATGTTAATAGCTAGTGGATTGTCTAAAAACTTCTAGATAGAGGCTATAAACACATCATGTTATTTGCTAAATAGATGTATGGTCAGGAACATTCTTGAAAAGACTTCCTATGGATTACTAAAACGAAGAAAGTCCAACATCACTCGCCTAAGAGCCTTTGGGTGTAAATGCTTTATGCATAACAATAGAAAAGATGCTCTAGGAAACTTTGATGCTAAAACTAATGAGAGAGTATTTTTGGGTTATTTATCACATAGTGTGGCTGAGAGAGGTATGCAGGATGATGATCAAGATATTGGACTGGATAGAAATGGAGACTCTGAATCCAAAAGAAAATCTAAAATACAGATTAAAAGAGAAGCTGAAAATCAGGCTAAGGAATTAAGGAAACATGAAGTATTTGAAGCAGGGGGAATAACAATGTCAAGTGATGCAACAAGTGACCTAGAACCCACAGTCGCTCGCTTTTTCGCCAGCTCCTCTGTGTCACAACCCAAAACCACCCATTGGGAGTGATGGCGCCTAACTTACTTGCTAGGCAAGCCAAGTATAACAAAAACAAAAATATAATACTGAAAGAACAAAAGTGATATAAGTCTAATATATCAAAATAGCATAATAGCATCAATACATGATAAATCCCCTAGAATTGGTAAATACAGAGACATGAGATCTAAAATGGAAATACAGGTATGAAAGGCTAAACAGCAATACTTTCTGAAATAAGGACAACAATACATAGGATAAGAGACACCAAGACTGCAGTCGAAATGCAGCTTTACCTCGTCTCTCAGATAACCCGGCAAGCAAACCTCTGCTACTGATGGCTGGGTTCGACACCCGGATCTTCACAATTAAGTGCAGAGTGTAGTATAAGTACAACCGACCCCATGTACTCAGCAAGTATCATAACTAACCTCGGTAAGGTAATAGCAGCAAGAATTATAAATGATACTCGCTATAATATGTACAATTTATAAATTCAACAAGAATAGAATGATAACATGATCAAGTCATAAAACACAGACAGAGCAATCCCGGTGTACACAGTTTATCAAGCACCATGTCCGGTCAATAATCCAGCATATAAAGATGATATGCAAGTAGATTAGGTAAATAATCAAGGAATTTCCAAGTATAGATGAAATGCAATAACCAAACAACACTGGCCCGATTTTCCTTAGAACTTCCATAACTGCACCAACCACTGATCAGTGAGTATCAACTCCACGTGTACACCATCCAGAAGGCACATGATAGGGTGACCCTAGGGGGATGGATCCATATCTACACGCTGCACTGATAACTCATGTATTACACGGACAATTCACGTGCTAATAATATAAACTGCACAGACAACTCACGTGTTGCATGGACAACTCACGTGCCAATAATATCAATATCTGGATCCACACGGACAACTCATGTGTTGCACGAAAAACTCGCGTGCCAATGATACTAACCGCACGGACAACTCACGTGCCAATAATCACAATCCGCCCATCGTGGTCATAGGCTACCAGTCCAGATCATATCACCCAAAAGCATATATACAAGAATACATGTACATGATCAATTAATATCAAGTTTCATACTCCTGAACTGGTGTTAATGACATGTTATGGTTTAGGCATTGTCAATGTGTGCTATCAAAACTCAATCAGACAATTTCATGACGAAATAGCAGTTTATCAGGTTCAATCAAGAGAATAACCTCAATGTAACCTCAAATGCAGTACAAATAGCTCACAAAAGGGGTACAAATAGGCGATACATAATAGTATGAAGCTTAGCAATTAAATCAAGGTATATCCTAGCATAAGCATTACCCCGATCATGAAATACTACCCTGGTGCATACAGATGGGCTCAACAACACACATATGCACCACTCATAGCATGAAGCTATCACAAATAATTCAGGCAACTAGTGCCTTAACCAAGTTTAGGTAATATACTTACCTCAAACAAGCCAAATCGCTCCTCTAACAAGCCCGTCCCATGTGTATCAACCTTCGTATGGCTCGAATCTAGCAAAAATAACTTAATACCATCAATAAAAGCCATAGGAAATGATTATAAAAAATAAAGCTAAGATCTTTAACACAAATTAAAAATTCATTCCAAAGAGTCATCCCCAGGCCCACACTTAGGATCCCGGCCAAATTTATAAATTCCAAACACCCATTCAAATACAAGTCCAACCATATAAAATCATCTAATTCCAACCACAAATCGGTCCTCAAATCATCAAATCTCATTTTCCAATTACATAGTCCAGAAACCCCCCAAATACCACCTTGCAATATCATAAAGTAGGTGTAATAATCAATGGGTAATCAATATCTAACACAAAAAGTGAGTAACGATCACTTACCTCTTCAATTATGATGAAAGCACGCCAAAGGTCGCCCTAGACCGAGTTCCAAAATTCCAAAAATGATTAAAACACTCAAACCCTTCGACATATAACTCTGCTAGTGATTCCACATCTGCGGTCACTTAACCGCACCTGCAGTACCGCTTCTGCGGTCAATGGACCGCATCTACAATCCCTATCAACAGCCTGACCTTCCGCTTCTGCGGATCAATCAGTGCACCTACGCTTCCGCACCTACGAATTTACCTTCGCATCTGGCTGTCCGCATCTACAGACCCTGCCTTGCCCAGCCTCAATCCACTTCTGTGACTCCTTGTCCGCACCTGCGGACTCGCAGATGCGGAAATAACCTCGCATATGCGATCTCACCCAAACTTTACCAAGCATCGCATATGCGGACCCATGTCCGCTTTTACAGAACTGCACTTACGACCATCCCTTCGCAAGTGCAAAAACACCAGCAATCAGAAATCATCATCTATCCAACCAAGTCCCAAAATGATCCGACATCAAGCCGAACCACACTTGGGGCCCCCGGGACCCTATCCAAACATACCAACCTATCCCAAAACATAATGCGGACCTTCCCGAGTCCCCAAATCATATCAAACAACATAAAAACCATTAATCGCACCTCAATTCAAGCCCAATGAACTAATGAACTTCCAACTTCCAAAACTCGTGCCGAACCATATCAAATCAACTCCGAATGACCTCAAACTTTGCATGCGATTCCCAAATGACACAATGAGACTATTCCAGAACCCATAACCAAAATCCGAACCCGATATCAACAAAATCAACTCTCGATCAAACATATCAACCTTCTAAACCTTCAACTTTCTAACTTTCACCGAAAAGCACCAAACCAACCTAAGGACCGCCAAATCCACATTCGAACATACGCCTAAGTCCAAAATCACCATACAAAGCTATTGTGACCATTAAGACTCCATTCTAGATTTGTCTACACAAAAGTCAAATTCCGGTCAATTCTTACAATTTAAGATTCTAACCTTGGGACTAAGTGCCCCAATTCACTGCACAACCTCCATGAAGCCAAACCAACCACCCCGGAAAGTCACGTAACCACAAATACACATATGTAAAGCATCAAATATGGGAAATAGGGCTAAATACTCAAAATGACATGTCGGGTCGTTATATTCTCCCCCTCTTAAACAAACGTTCATCCTCGAACGGGTCTAGAATCATACCTGGACTCTCAAATAGGTGTGTATATCTCCTCTGTATCTCCCTTTCGGTCTCCCAAGTAGCCTCCTCAACTAGCTGACCTCTCCAATGAACCTTCACCGAAGCTATATTCTTCAACCTCAACTTCCGAACCTACTGGTCCAAAATGGCCACCAGCTTCACATCATAAGTCAGATCCCCATCCAGTTGCACCGTGCTGAAGTCCAAAACATGTGACGGATCACTGTAATACTTCCGGAGCATAGAGACATGAAACACTGGATGAACCCCAGACAAATTAGGTGGTAAGGCATGTCTGTAGGCCACCCCACTAACTCTCCCAAGCACCTCAAAAGGACCAATATACCTAGGGCCCAACCTTCCCTTCTTCCTGAACCTCATCACACCCTTCATGGGCGAAAATCTAAGCAGAACCTTCTCACCCACCATATATGCAACATTACGAGCCTTTCTATCAGCATAACTCTTCTGCTTGGATTGTGTTGTACGAATCCTCTCCTGGATGAACTTTACCTTATCCAAAGCATCACGGACCAAATCAGTGCCCAACAACCTATCCTCCCTAGGCTCAAACCAAAAAACCAGAGAAGGACATCTCCTCCCATATAAGGCCGCATAAGGATCCATATGGATACTCGACTGAAAGTTTCTGTAGGCAAACTCTACTAACGGAAGAAATTGATCCCACGAACAAGCACGTAACATGTCCTTCAATATCTAAATAGTGCGTTCGTACTGTCCATCCGTCTGGGGATGAAATGTTGTACTCAGCTCGACCTGTGTGCCCAAATCAAGCTGCACTACTCTCCAAAAATATGATGTAAAGTGAGTGCCTCGATTCGAGATAATAGAAACGGGCACACCATGAAGGCGAACAATCTCCTGAGTATAGATCTAAGCCAGGTGCTCTAAAGAATAGGTAATTATGACTAGAATGAAGTGTGAAGACTTGGTCAGGCTGTCCACAATAACCCACACTGCATCAAATCTCCTCAAGGTCCGTGGAAGTCCAACTACAAAATTCATAGTGATACGCTCCCACTTCCACTCCGGAATATCAAGCCTCTGAAGCAAACCACCGGGTCTCTAATGCTCATACTTCACCTGCTGACAGTTCAAACACCAAGCAACATACTCAACAATATCTTTCTTCATCCTCCGCCACCAATAGTGTTACCTCAAATCCTGATACATCTTTGCGATACCCGAATGAATGGAATACCGCAAACTATGGGCCTCCTCAAGTATCAACCCTCGCAACCCATCCACATTTGGAACACGGATCCGACCCTGCATCCTTAATACCCCCGTCGTCTCCAATAGTAACCTCTTTAGCATCACTGTGCTACACCATGTCCTTCAAGACAAGCAAGTAGGGATCATCATACTGACGCACCTTGATGCACTCGAACAAAGAAGACCGTGAAACCACGCAAGCAAGAACCCAACTAGGCTCCGAAATACCAACCTCACAAATCGATTGTCCAAAGCTTGAACATACAATGCTAACGGTCTCTCCCCAACTAGAATATAAGCAAGACTCCCATGCTCTCAGACTTCCTACTCAAAGCATCAGCCACTACATTGGCCTTTCCCGGATGATAAAGAATGGTGATATCATAGTCCTTTAGCATCTCTAACCACCTTTGTTGCCTCAAGTTTAGATCCTTTTGCTTGAATAAGTGTTGTAGGCTTCTGTGATCTATGAACATCTCACAAGACACGTCGTAGATATAGTGCCTCCAAATCATCAATGCATGAACAATGGCTGCCAACTCCAAATCATGTACATGATAGTTTTTCTCATGGGGCTTCAACTGACGCGAAGCATAAGCAATCACTCTACCCTCCTACATCAACACACATCCAATGCCAATTTGTGAAGCATCATAATAAACTGTATAAGAACCCGATCCCGAAGGCAAAACAAGAACGAGAGTTGTAGTCAAAGCAGTCTTAAGCTTTTGAAAGCTCTTCTCACACTCTTCTGGCCACCTGAACGGGGCACCCTTCTGGGTCAATCTAGTCAAATGTGCAGCAATGGACGAGAAACCCTCCATAAAAAGGTGATAATAACCAGCCAAACCAAGGAAACTCCGGATCTCAGTAGCAAAAGATGGTCTGCGACAACTCTAAACTGCCTTAATCTTCTTTGGATCTACCTTAATCCCCTCACTAGATACCACGTTCCCCAAAAATGCCACCAAATCAAGCCAAAACTCACACTTGGAGAATTTAGCATATAGTTTCTTCTCCCTCAAAGTCTGGAGCACGATCCTCAGATGTTGCTCATGATCCTCCTGGCTGTGTGAATATACTAATATATCATCAAAGAAAACTATGACAAAGGAATCAAGATACAGGTAGAACACACTGTTCATGAAGTACAAAAAGGTTGATGGGGTATTGGTCAGCCCAAAAGACAACACTAGAAATGCATAATGACCATAGAAGATTCTGAATGTCGTCTTCAGAATATCTAAATCCCGGATCTTCAACTAATGATACCCTGATCTCAAATCAATCTTCAAGAACACTCTAGCACCCTGAAGCTAATCAAATAAGTCATCAATGCGCGGTAGTAGGTACTTGTTCTTAATAATAACCTTGTTTAGTTGCCTATAATCAATACACATCCTCGTAGTTCTGTCTTTCTTCTTTACAAATAAAACTGGTGCACCCTAAGATGGCACACTAGGCCTGATGAAGCCCTTATCAAGCAACTTCTAAAGTTGTTCCTTCAACTCTTTCAGCTTCACTGGTGCCATATGATATGGAGGAATAGAGATGGGCTGAGTGCCCAGTACTAAGTCAATACCAAAATGAATATCCTTTTTGGGTGGCATACCCGGCAGGTCTGTAGGAAACACATCTGGGAAATCTTTCGCTACCGAAACTAACTCAATGGTAGGAGTACTAGCACTAACATCCATCACAAAGGTCAAATATGAAATCACCCTACTAGTAACATAATCTAAGGAACTTATCCACTCAACCCTAGTGTCACGCCCCGACCTTGGGGAGCGCGACTGGCGCTCAACCGAGATATTCCAGTCAAGCAAGCCTACTTTGTGCCTTCTATCCAACCTTACCAATGAATAATGTGAGGATGAATACCAAGAGTTAGACAAGCGAGAGAATAACATGTCCAACACAAATTTCATTACTTATAAAAACTTCATTTACGATTTCCAAAATATTACATGTTCATAGTTTAAAAGTGGAAACATGTTTGACAACTACAACATTTCTAGTTTGTTTTGCCCAAATAAAAATACAACCCACAACATGTCTACGGAGCCTCTAAATATCAAGAGTATAGTATGGAAGTACCGGTGATAAGACCCCGGCTATACCTCAATATACAATGTACAAGGAACAAAAGACACAAGGCCCTGAGAGGAAGTGAGGCTCACTAAATCAGCTGAGAAGAGGGTGTACTACTATCAATAATCAATGCCGCCTATTGTGGAACCACCTGCATCCATTAATAATGCAGTGCCCCTGGCAAAAGAGACATTAGTACATATGAAATAGTACTAGTATGTAAAGTTAAATACCATCTCATGAAATAGAGTACCAACATAAAAGGAGAGAAACTCAAATAATATCAAAATGCCAAGTTAAGATCAAGGTAAATCTTCAAGTAAATATTAATATTTTAGGTTGGGAGATCATTGGTACAGACACACCACCATGCTTATGGCATGGGGACCGATCTCCACCCGATAGGCTAAGCCGTCTCACCCCAGTGTGTACGGGTAGACATACAAACACAACTTCACCACCATGCATATAGCCTGAGGACCGACCACCGCTTGATCGGCTAAGTCGTCTCACCCTAAAGTGTGCGGGTGGACATGGAAACATAACACCACCGCCATGCTAATGGGATGGGGACCGACCACCGCCCGATCGGCAAAGACATCTCACCCCAATGTGTGCAGGTGGACATGGTCCTTGCTAGCTATTAACTCATCCCAATTAAGAGGAATAATCTCAACACGTCATCACGGGAATTTATCCCTCAATCACACCTACACTGGCACGTGTAGTTTTGGGTTTAGGTCTTTTCAACCCACCCTTCCTCGGTAATCTGACGATACTCCCAAAATAATATTATATAAAGAAAACACTCAACTCATATTTTTTCATACAATACTCCATTTCATAGACACTTTTGGCCACACAATGTAAACATTTGTTCTTGGCTCGATGGCCGCGTTTTATATTTCATACTCTCATTCTTTCATTTTCAAGGATCATCATAGGTTATCAGCATAAAGAGCATTTTGAAATCATGACTTAAAATACATGAGTAATAAGAGTCTTAAAGACATTGAATTTTCTTCCCAGAAGAGAGCATAATGATTACAATTAAAACATGAATTTAAGTTAAAGCATTCGATACATTAATCATGCTTGAAACATTTTCCCGAAGGGGAGCATAATATGATAGGAGCAATTAAAACACAGTTTTGAGTATATAGACCTTCGATGCATTGTTCATTGGGTATAACTCAACTTATTGGAAATAGCTCGGAACATTAGAATTAAGAGCTTGGGCAAACCATGCTTGAGGCTTACAAGGGATTCATGGAATTCGATTCTACAAAAGGAGTTTTGCCAACATAACTCGCTTGAGCTTTCTTTAGAATTACTACAACGTTTCAATACACCTATAAATTTCAATCTATATGAAGATGATAAAATTGAATCATAATTATAAGGATTCTCATGATATAAGTCTTTTGGAAATTTCATCAAATACCAACTATGCGAAATCGATTACAAGGCTCTGCAATGGTGATCCCTTCTTTCAATAAGAATCTACCCGTAATAATTCAATAACCCTAAATACCACCTCACATTGGTACATGCATGGCCCATATCCTACTCCACAACTTACTTAGGCCCATAACAACTTGCATGAAAGCTTAGGACAAGTACTTACCCGGAGAGTTGATGGCCTAGTGAGTGGCTTTCTTGATTCTTCAAGATTGATCAAGAATGGATGAGTAGGATGGTTGGAGCTTCTTCTTCTCTCTATACAATACTCCCCCTCTCTCTAAAACAACCGCTGGATGCCTTCCAAAATGACCCTAATGGCTTTTTATTAAAACATGGTCGGGTTAGAAATATCCCCAAAATGGACCCTCCGAACTAGATCTACAATCGCAGATGCAACCGCAAAAACACATATGTGATCCATGGAATGGACTGTAGAATGGTCCTCAAAAACCTGGGTTGGCCTGGTCCAGTTTGTGAGAGATCTGCCGTCAGCAGAGTGATTATGCGGCCGCATAATGGACCGTGAATCCTCCCTCCGAAATTCCTCATGTTGATTCTGTGATGGATGTGCAGCTCGCGAAATGGATATGCGGTCGCATATTGGACCGCGAAATGCCCTTCAAAATTGAGCTTCTTCTATTCAACTCCACGACGGTTCTGCAGCCAGCGGAACGGTTCTGCGGTCGCATAATGGACCGCAGAATCGCCATGTTCTGTAAAACATTTCCACCAACTCCACAACATTTTCCAACACATTAGCCTACCTCGGTATCATAAAACCTTAATTTTCTTGGCAAACATTTATGGGGCCTTACACCTAGGAAACCCTGGCATCATCAAAGTCACGGTCTTAGCGTGACAATCAAGAATAGCGTGATATGGTGACAACCAATCCATGCCCAAAATCATGTCAAAATCAACCATACTGAGAACCAATAGATCAACCCTAGTCTTACAACCTCCAATGGTAACCACACACAACTGATATACATGATCCACCACAATAGAATCC
>AWOL01S0004017.1:67082-86099 GCA_000715115.1 Nicotiana otophora | reverse complement strand
CCCCCCCGCTGACAAAGTTGTTGACCTTGCTAATATGAATAACTACCTGTAGAGCCCTAAATAGATGGAGCATGGCAAGAACTCTGTGCTCATAGTGCACTGAATGATGACTGAGTTGGGCTAGCATTATATGAACCGTGGCTAACTGAGAACCACGAGGAAAATGACGACTTGTCTGAGCGGGTTGTCTAAAAGGACAACCTCTATTGTAATGTGACTGGCCTCCAGATGAGGCACTGCTGAAATAACTTGGACCACAAGGCCTCTTGGCCTCCCACTCCTCACGCTCAAGCCTGCAAACCTGCTTTAAGCGCTTAGCAATCTTGACCGCCTGCTCAAACCTGGCATCCATCTCAATCTTTCGAGCCAATCTGTAACGTAAACCATAGTTTAGGCCATAAATGAACCTCCTGATCTTTTCCCTCTCTATGGGACCAACCATATAGCATGTCATGCCAAATCTGCAAACCTCATCTCGTACCAGGTCACAGTCATATCCTCCTAATGTAGCTGCTCCAACTCTCTATGCAGCTCCTCTCTACGAGTTTTTTGCGACAAACATCTCTAAGAAAATAATGGAGAACTCATTCCATGTAAGTGGAACTGCGCCAGCTGGCCTGCCTAACTCATAAGTCTGCCACCATCTGTACACTACCCCTGCCAACTGAAAAGGAATAAATTCAACCCAACCAGTATCAAAAATACCCGCTGTGCGAAGAATCTACTGACATCGGTCCAAACAATCCTGAGCATCCACTAACTCTCCTCCACCAAACTCGGGTGGATCAAGCCTCCTAAACTGCTCCAACCTCCTCTGCTCTGCATCAGTCTTAGGTGGACCAACCTCGGCCTGAGCAGCAATAACTAGTTGCATTGGTAACACCCCGGGTGTGTGATGACCCTGAGTTAGCTTCTCTGGAGTACGGGCGCCGGGAGTCTGGGCACCTCCCCCAGCCTGTGAGGTAGCTGGTGCAACTGGGACCGTAACCGCCTGAGCCAAGCTCGTGCACACAGTCACAAGCTGAGCCAAAGCCTCCTGAAGACTAGGAATAACAATAGGTACCACTGGTGTCTGAGTTGCTCCCACCGACTCAACAGTATTTGGAACCTGCTCCTGATAGCAATTGGTAGCTCCACAAGTGTTGCCCTAGTTGTAGTGCGAGCCCCACCTCAACCTCTACAGCGGCCCCGGCCTCTCGCGGCCCTAACTGGTGGTACTGGTGGTACTAGTGTCCATCTGCCTGATTTGATCGCACGTGTCTTCACCATCTATGAGAAAATAGAAGACTCAAGGATCAAACTTTGGAAATAACATACCCACACAATAAGAATGCAAGAAAGTGAAGTTTTCTTAACAGTTCAGTAGCCTCTCAAAAATAAGTACAGACGTCTCTGTACCAATCCGAAGGACTCTACTAAACATGCTCATGAACCGTGATACATATGAACCTAAGGCTCTGATACCAACTTGTCAAGACCCAAAACTACCAATTGGGCATGATAGCGCCTAACTCACTTTCTAGGCAAGCCAAGCACAACAAAAACAAAAATATAATACCAAAAGAACAAAAGTAATACAAGTCTAATATCTCAATATAGCATAATAGAGTCAATACATGATAAATCCCCCTAGAACTGGTAAATATAGATTTATGAGCTCTAAAATAGAAATACAAGCCTGAAAGGATAAACAACAATACTATCTGAAATAAGGACAATAGTACATAGGATAAGAGACACCAAGACTGGGGTCAGAAAGCAGCTCTACCTCGTCTCTCGCATAACCCGGCAAGCAAACCTCCACTATTGATGACTAGGTTTGACACTTGGATCTGCACAATTAAGTGCAAAGTATAGTATGAGTACAAATAACCTCATCTACTCAGCAAATATCATAACTAACCTCTGCGAGGTAATAGGAGCAAGAATTATAAATGATACACGCTATAACCTGTACAGTTTATAAATTCAACTAGTACAGAACGATAACATGATCAATTCATAAAGCACAGATAGAGCAATCCTAGTGTACACAGTTTATCAAGTACCCTACCCAGTCAATAATCCAGCATATAAAGATGATAAGTAAGTAGATCAGGTAAATAATCAAGGAAATTGCAAGTAAAAATAAAATGCAATAACCAAACAACATTGGCCATATTTTCCTCGAATTTCCAAAATCGCACCAACCACTAATCAGTGAATATCAACTCTGCGTGTACACCATCAAGAAGTCACATGAGAGGGTGACCCTAGGGAATAGATTCATATTCACACTTACATACTGCACGGACAACTCATGTTTCAATGACACCAATCGCATGGAAAACTCACGTGCCAATAATCACAATCCGCCCAGCGTGGCCACAGGTTACCAGTTCAGATCATATCACCCAAAAGCATGTATACAAGAATACATGTGCATTATCAATGAATATCAAGTTTCATACTCCTAAACTGGTATAAATGACATGCTATGGTGTAGGCATGTGTAATGTGTGTTATCACAGCTCAACCAGAAAATTTCGTCACGAAATTTCATTTTATCAGGTTCCATCGGGAAAATAACCTCAACGTAACTTCAAATGTCAATACAAATAGCTAACAGAAGGGGTACAAATAGGAGATACATCCCAGTATGAAGCTTTGCAATTAAATCAAGGCATATGATAGCCTAAGCACTACCCCGAGCATCAAGTATGGGATCAACCCCACACATATGCGCCACTCATAGCACGAAGCTATCACAAATAATTCAGGTACCTAGTGCCTCAACCAAATTTAGGTAAGATACTTACCTCAAGCAATCCAAATCACTCCTCTAACAAGCCCTTCCCGAGTGTATCAACCTCCAGACGGCTCAAATCTAGTCAAATAACTTAATACCATTGATAAAAGCTATAGGAAATGATTCTAAAAGACAAAGCTAAGATCTTTAACTCAAATCAAAAAGTTAACTCAAAAAGTCAACCCCAGGCCCACACCTCGAAACCCAATCAAATTCACAAATTTCGAACACCCATTCAAATACGAATCCAATCATACAAAAATCATTCAATTCCTATCACAAATCGACCCTCAAATCATAAAATCTCATTCTCCAATAACATAGTCCAAAAACCCCCAAATCCCACATTGAATTCTTATAAATTAGGTTTAATAATTAAATGGTAATCGATATCTAACACCAAAAGTGAGTAAGGATCACTTACCTCTTCAATTGTGATGAAAATCACTCCAAACGTCGCCTTAGACCAAGTTCCAAAATTTCAAAAATGAGAAAAACATTCAAACCCTTTGACATATAACTTTGCCAGCGATTCCGCATTTGCGGTCACTTAATTGCACCTGCGGTACCGCTTCTGCGATCAATGGACCGCATCTAGGATCCCCATCAATAGCCCAACCTTTGGCTTCTACGAATCACTCAGCGCACCCGCACGTCCGCACCTACGACTTCACCTGTGCATCTGCGCGTCCATGTATGCGGTTCCTGCCTTGCCCAACCTCAATCTGCTTCTGCGACTCCTTGTCTGCATCTGCGGTCTCGCAGATGCGGAAATAACCTCTCATCTGCGATCTTATGCTATCTCACCCAAACTCCACCAAGCATCGCCTATGCGGATCCATGTCTGCTTTTGTGGAACCTCCCTTGTGACCATCCCTTCGCAGAAGCAAAAATACCAGCAATCAGAAACCATCAGCTATTCAACCAAGTCCCAAAATGATCCAACATCAAACCGAACCATACTCCGGTCCCCCAGGACCCCGTCTAGATATACCAACCGATCCTAAAACATAACGAGGACCTACCTGAAGCCCCAAATCACATCAAACAACATAAAAACCACGGACCATACCCCAATTCAAGTCTAATAAATATTCAACTTCCAAAACTCGTGCCGAACCATATCAAATCAACTCTAAATGACTCAATTTTTACATGCAAGTCCCAGATGACACAACGGACCTATTCTAATCCCAGAACCAAAATCTGAACCTGATATGAATAAAGTCAACTCTTGGTCAAACCTATCAACATTCCAAACCTTCAACTTTCCAACTTTAGTTGAAAAGCACCAAACCAACCTATGGACCTCCAAATCCACATCCGGGCATATGTCTAAGTACTAAAGCACCATACAAAGATATTAGAACCATCAAAACTCCATTTCGGAGTTGTCGATTGATATTTAGCTTAACGTATATGTATTTATATGTATATCACCTCATGTTTTACTCATATTTCATAGATTTCGGATGTAAAATGTGTTGATTTATATTAATTTGGGGTTTTTTTATGTGTAGGAATTATCTGGAAGCAATTGAGGGCGAAATGTGTGAGATTATAGCCAAAATGGACGAAAAATAAAAGTTGGATTTTCAGCGCCACAGGCACCGTGGGGCGTCACCTGTGGTGCCAGAGGCAGAATGCACAAGAAGTCAGCGCCAGGGCTAGTGTGGGGCGCTGGGTTAGACACTGCATAAGGAAAAATAGTCCAACTATGCCCGGGACAAGGTTATTTCGGCCCTAGACCTACCCAACACGTATAAAAGCAAGACTAAGCCTATTTTTGGAGGGGGGACGCCACTTTGAAGGGGGAATATATACGAGAAGCATTCGGGAGCAAAGAGATCTCAGTTTTCTTCATCTTTTCTTAGTATTTTCAATTATCCAACACTTATGAAATTGTTTGCTATTATCATGAGTTGCTAAAACCCATAGTTCTAGGATTTGTGAATCGATCACAACCCTGGAATATTTGTTTCTACTGAATACACAATAATCATTTTGTTGCTTGATAATTTAGCTACTAGTTAGAATTATTGTTTAGTATAATCACACTTTTGAACTTGGATTGGCTCGACTGAATAACAATCTTGGTGAATTTAGTGGGTAGTAATACAAGTCTCTATGGGTTCAACACTCGACTTATCGTTTTATTACTTGTACGACCATGTATACTTCCGTGTGCGTTTGGGAGCAACAAGTTTTTGTCGCCGTTGCCGGGGACTTGAATATTGACTACTTTTTAGTTCTTACTGTAATTGTTTATTTCGTCAAGTCTAACATTACTTGACTGTTGCTCTGCTCTCAGGAACTTTGATTGACTGTGAAGGGTCAGAAGCCAGGACAGACCTCAAGGCTTTGACCTTGAACCTAAGAGAATATTTCATAGGAGGTTGAGGGAAGCAAGGGATACAAATAATCTTCAGGCACTTGTTCAATTTCCTGTGAACATGGTAGAGGAGCAACATATGGCTGTGCAGGAGGTGATGATGCCCAGCATTGCTAATGTCACCTCCAGCATTGTGAAGCCTAGAATCACTGGGCACTTTGAGCTAAAACAGAGCATGATCCAGCTACTTCATGCGAATGGGCAGTTTATGGGTCATCCACACGAGGGTCCACAACAACATATCCTGAATTTCTTGGAGATTAGTGTTACTTACATCACTAACGGGATCACTCCAGACTATGTGAGGCTCACACTTTTTCCGTTCTCTCTGTTGGGCGAAGCAAAGCGATGGCTGAAGGTAGAACTAGCTAACTCTATTACATCATGGAATGATCTGGCAAGGAAATTCCTAGCAAGGTTCTTCCCTGCAGGCAAAACTGCAAATATCAGAAGTGAGATAGTCGCCTTCAACTAGAAAGCATGGGAGTCTTTATACTCAGCTTGGGAGAGGTTCAAGGGGCTGCTCAGAGACTATCCTCATCACAATCAGACAAACGAAGTGTTAGCTCACACTTTCATAGAAGGGCTACATCCTGAGACAAAAATTATGGTAGATGCTGCAGCTGGAGGTCAAGTGTTAGAGAAAAGCTTTGATGAGATATATGCGTTATTGAACAAATTCTCCAAAAGCAATCCTGATTGGCAAGGAGAGATGGACACACACATAGTACAAAACTCTACAGGGGTTCTCGAGTTAGATGTCATCTCGGCATTATCAGCGCAGATTTCCATATTGACCAACCAAGTCAATTAGATGACCTTGGTTATTAACAAGCAACAAGCTCAGCCAGTGCAACAGGTTCAATTGTTTTGTGAAGTATGCGGAGAGGGTTATACTAGTGATTTATGCCCACTTAATCCAGAGTCGGTCTGTTTTGTGGGTAATGTAAATAGGGGCCAGACAAACCAGTATGGGAACACTTACAATCCCAACTAGAGGAACCAGTCAGATTTCCCTTGGGGTGGAAATCAAGGTGCTCAGAATCAATATCGACCACAAGTACCTCAACAACAATATAGACCACCTCAGGCTGAACAACATGCAAACTCAACAAGTCACCTTGAGGAAATGATGAAGAAATTTATGGCTGACCAGCAAGCCCACATAGCAGAGATGATGAAGAAAGTGATGGATAACCAGTAAGCCCAATCCGCAGCAATGAGGGATTTGGAGCGCCAATTGGGACAACTTTCCAGTGCCCAAAATACTCGACCAGTTGTAGCTCTTCCAAGTGACACTGAGGCTAATCCTAATGCATCTATTAGTGTTGTGTCATTGAGGAACGGGAGATAATTAGAAGAAGTCCAGTCAAAAAAGAGAAAATAAGTGACCTTTAATGAGAGGTCGGCCACTATAGAGTTGAAATCAAAAAATTCAAAGGAGTCAGAGAAGCCAGCTGAAGAGGCGGTGGCTGAGAAACCACCACCGATAGTTGCGAGGCCACCACCCCTGTTCCCTCAACAATTGCAGAAAGAGAAGGATAATGTCGCGTATAAAAAGTTTCTTGATATTTTGAAGCAAGTGCAAATCAATATTCCATTGGTCGACATCCTGTAAGAGGTTCCCAAATATGCAAAATACATCAAGGATATAGTGGCAAATAAAAGGAGGTTGACCAAATTCGAGACGGTGGCACTCACGGAGGAATGTAGCTCTAGAATTCAAAGCAAGCTACCTCGGAAATTGAAGGATCCGGGTAGTTTCACTATCTAAATCGCGATTGGTAAGCATGAAGTTGGGTGAGCTTTATGTGATCTTGGAGCGAGCATCAATCTTATGCCGCTATCTATATTCAAACAGTTAGATTTGGGTGAGCCGTGCCCTACAACGATAATCTTACAGTTGGTTGATCGCTCCCTTGCTCATCCGGAAGGAGTGATTGAAGATGTGTTAGTTCAAGTGGGTTCTTTCATATTCCCTGCTAATTTCCTTATCTTGGACTACGAGCCTGATCAGGAAGTCCCATTTATTTTGGGGCGTCCATTCTTAGCCACGGGCCGAGCTATTATTGATGTATGCGAAGGAATTATAATGATGATGAGAGTAGGTGATTGAGTGAAGGTATTTAATGTGTATAAGAAACTCAGATTGCCAGCCCACTATGAAGAGCTATCCCTGATTTCTGTAGTGGAAAGTAATGCTACATCATTAGTGCCTTACATGAGCCCCATAGATCCTCTTGGAAGAGTCTTGATTGGGAATGAAGAAGACAATGAAGATGAGATAATGGGCGAAATTGAGCAAGTACTTGACATGTCATGCAATTATGTCCATAAGTTTGGGAGATTTGAGGAGTTGGGCAGGCCTGTTACTCTGACCTTTCCTAAGCCATCTATTGAAGAAGCTCCAAAGCTAGAGCTAAAGCCCCTTCCAGTGCATTTGCGCTATGCTTATTTGGGAAACTCTAAAACATTACCAGTAATTATCTCATCCAGCTTGACAAATGTACAAGAAGAAAAATTGCTCAGAATACTTAGCGAGCACAAAAAGGCTATAGAGTGGACAATTACTGACATCAAGGTAATCAGTCCATCGTTTTGCATGCATAAAATCTTTCTGGAAGATGGACACTGCCCCAGTGTTCAACAGCGAAGGAGATTAAATCCTATCATGAAAGAAGTCGTGAAGAAGGAAACAATTAAGTGGCTCGATGCAGGTATCATCTTTCCTATCTCTGACAGCAACCGGGTAAGCCCAGTACAATGTGTGCCTAAAAAGGGAGGGATTACTGTGGTTGAGAATGAGAAAAATGAGCTAATTCCCACTCATACTGGGACGGGATGGAGACTTTGCATTGATTACAGAAGGCTCAACAAGGCAACCCGCAAGGATCACTTCCCACTTCCATTCATTGACCAAATGTTGGACAGATTGGCGGGGAATGAATATTATTGCTTCCTTGATGGTTATTCGGGGTACAACCAGATTGTCATATGCCCAGAGGATCAGAAGAAGACAACTTTTACTTGTCCTTATGGCACGTTCGCCTTCAAGCGAATGCCCTTTGGTCTGTGTAATGCACCAGCCACTTTCCTGAGATGCATGATGGCTATTTTCACCGATATGGTGAAAAAATTTGTCGAAGATTTTACGGATGATTTTTCAGTCTTTGGGTCTTCTTATGATGATTGTTTGAAGAATTTGAGCAAGGTGTTGGCCCGTTGTGAAGAAATAAATCTGGTATTGAATTGGGAAAAATGCCATTTTATGGTGCAGGAAGGCATCGTGTTGGGTCACAGAGTGTCTAGGACTGGCATTGAAGTTGATAAAGCGAAGGTGGAGGCAATTGAAAAATTACCTCCACCCATTTTTGTTAAGGGTATCCGGAGTTTCTTGGTACACGTGGGGTTCAATCTGCACTTTATAAAGGATTTTTCAAAAATTGCTACTCCTTTGTGCAGGTTGCTTGAAAAGGATGTAACTTTCAATTTTTATGACGCCTGCCAGAAGGCACTTGAAGAGCTCAAAAAGAAGTTGGTGGCTTCCCCCATTATTGCGGCACCGAATTGGTCCTTACCATTTGAACTTATGTGTTATACAAGTGACCATGCTATTGAGGAAGTGCTAGGCCAGAGAAAAGACAAGGTGTTTTATTCCATCTACTATGCGAGTAAGACTCTTGATGATGCACAGCTGAATTACACCACTACTGAAAAGGAGTTGTTAGTCGTGGTGTGGGTCTTTGAGAAATTTAGGGCATACTTGATGGGAATAAAAGTCATAGTCCATACCGATCATGCAGCAATCAGATATCTATTTACAAAAAAAGAGAATCTAAGGCTATATTGATGCGTTGGGTTTTGTTGTTGCAGGAATTTGATGTGGAAATACGAGATCAAAAGGGCATAGAGGACCAAGTAGTTGACCATCTATCAAGGCTAGAAAATCACGACCACATGGAGGAGGGTTGACAAATTAAAGAAGCATTTCCTGATGAGCAACTTTTTGCTATCACCCAAGACCCTCCCCATGGTACGCGGACTATGTGAATTATCTGGTGAGCAGGGTACTACCTCTTGAAATTAAATCTGAAACTAGAAAGAGGTTTCTACATGATGTGAACTTCTACTATTGGGATGAGCCATATTTGTACAAGCAGTGTGCTGATGCATTCCATAAAATGAGGTAGAATTAGTGTTGTATGATTGTCATGCATCACCCTATGGGGGCCATCATGGAGGCGATAGAACAGCTACAAAGGTATTACAATCCGGTTTCTTTTGGACAACATTATTCAAGGATGCCCATGCATTTGTTAAGAAGTGTGACCAGTGTTCAAGAATAGGAACAATCACAAAAAGGCATGAGATGCCTTTAACTAATATCCTGGAGGTCGAAATTTTTGATGTGTGGGGGATAGATTTTATGGGACCATTCCCATTGTCCAGAGGAAACAAATACATCCTACTAGCAGTTGACTACGTGTAAAAATGGGTAGAGGCGATCGCATTGCCAACAAATAATGCTATGGTGGTAGCTGTGTTTGTGAAAAGGAGTATATTTTTTAGGCTTGGACTCCACGTGCCTTGATTAGTGATGAAGGGATACATTTTTACAATCGATTGTTGAATAACCTGCTGGCTAAATATGGAGTCCGCCATAGAGTTGCTACGGTATATCGTCCCCAAACAAGTGGACAAGATGAGGTATCTAATAGAGAAATAAAGTAAATCTTAGAGAAGACGATGAGTGTGAATAGGAAGGATTGGGCTGCAAAATTAGATGATGCCTTGTGGGCATATCGAACTGCATACAAAATGCCAATTTGGGCATCGTCGTATACGCTTGTTTATGGGAAGTCATGTCACTTGCATGTTGACCTTGAACACAAAGCGTATTGGGCCATTAAGAAGTTTAATATGGACCTTGAAGCCGCGGGCGAGAAGAGACTCTTGCAGTTGAATGAGTTAGATGAGTTCAGGTTGCACTCTTATCAGAATGCTAAGCTATACAAAGAGAAGACAAAAAGCTGGCATGACAAGCGTATCAAGCCACGTCACTTCGAGCCAGGCCAACAGGTATTATTATTCAATTCTAGGCTAAGGTTGTTTCCTAGGAAGTTAAAATCGAGATGATCAGGCCCGTTTGAGGTGGTGAGAGTCACTCCTTATGGTGCAATTGAGATGCGCGCGTTAAATGGTGAAAGAAAATTTTTAGTAAATGGACACAGAATCAAGCATTATTGGGGAGGAATAATTGATCGTGAGAAGACCAAAGTTGTACTCGTTGATGAGTAGAAGAGGTCATGCATCGTGCCGCGACATTAAATCTGGCGCTTGTTGGGAGGCAACCCAATTTTTATTGCTTTCATAGCTTAGCTTTTTAATTTTTGTAGAAGAGTAGACTAGAGTTTGTATTTTCTTTGTAGACATACAATTTATAGGTAGACTGGTGTGGGTCATGTAAATTAGATGTATAAAAGGCTCGGGGGATCGGGATGTTATAAAATAATTCTGCGAAAAAGCTCAGTGCCCAGGTCAGCACCTCACGCTACCTCGGGCACTAAAAACAGAATGTTTAAGCCCCTCAGTGCTAGGCCTAGCGTCGGGCGCTGGGCTGGGGGTGGTCAGGTATGTTTTAAGTTTTTTTTTATTTTTATTTTATTTAATTATATATTTTATTTAATCCATACCCATAAAACCCAATCCATCTACCCATATTCTCTTACATTACAATCCACTCAAATACCCATACCTACCCACAACATAACTAAAACACCACACCTCCCAAACAAAACACCCGTTCTTCATATCTCTCTCTCTCTCTCACGTCTTCTTCAGTGTCTTCTTCACTCTCCTCTATCAAATATTTTCTCAAGCTCCTCTCTTGCTCTCACCCTAAATCATAAAGGTATGTCTTCTTCTTCTTCTTCTTCTTTTAATAGGTAGATGATAATAAACATCACATCCCCCCCCCCCAATTGCCCTAATACCTCAATTTTGCACATAAGTTATTTCTTAAGAACTGTTCTATGGTGGGTGGTCGAGTTATTGGCCGAAATTGGTTGTGGTTGTATTGTATACGGAGTAGTAAACTAGAATTCCCTCTAATTCATTGAAATTTGGGAGGGCCACCATGTTCCACCATTGTTAAACTAGAATACACACTCTTCATGCCCAAAAGGTGTTTGTTAACATGTTTGAATGAATATTTTGTGCACCGGTGAAGTCTGAGTAACCGAGTGTAATTGTATGTGTTATCGGGCTAAGTGTGGGGTGTGTTGGGATGATTTTACATGCTTGGGAGCTTGGTTTTAAATACATACATGTAGCTCACACCATGTATCTTATATTATGTATGTTGTAGCACTTTGTAGGTTTATGTAATTTAGTTTAGTAGTTGTAAAGTTTAAGTACCATATGCCACTTTCTTGCATTGAGGTGAATAAACTTAAACATGATCAATCACTTATTTATGTGGCATCGTTAGTACCTTTTAGCTATTGTGTGGCATGGGGAAGTCTTAAGTACCCATGGACTTGTGGTGTAATACTTGTGCATTTTAGACCACGATTGTGAGTAATATACATTGAGCCTTCGGTTTTAAGTGTGGGGTCATTTTTTATTTGCGCGACAACCTTCGGCGTATATCTTGATTAGTTCTCACATTCATGCTTATTTGTGTTACAGGTTGCTATGGCTCATGATAGGGCAAGAAAAGTCAAGGGAATAGGAAATCCCTCCAACACTGCCCCGTGCCCAAAAAGAGCAAGCAAGGAGAAGGATCCTCGAGGCAAACTAAAGGTAAACAAGTTGCCGAGGGATCATAGCAGGCACCATTATGACCGAGGCCTCGCTTGACTTTAGTCACTGATGAGGCTACTGCATGGCATAGGGACTTCATGCCACAAGGGCGGTACATTTTCAAAATGGGGATTAATGTGAACGCTCTAGAAAGATATTTCCCGGACGTGCTTGGCCGATTGCGGGCACTGAATAGGGACAAACTCATAGAATGACCTAGGCATGCAAATTTGAGCATGGTGAGGGAACTATATGCCAACTGGAATGCAAACATGTTTCGTCACATGTCCGTGGAATAGACGTGCCACTGGATAGGCGGTCTTTATATGCATTTCTGGGGGTTGAGAATGTCGATTCAAGGAGGCTAAATAAATTTGTCAAAAGCCCGAGCTACATGGCGATACGTCACACTCTTTGTGGCATTGATTCCAATGCTAAGTGGACCAAAAACCAAGGCGATATTCACCTTTAGATGGTTCGCTCTGATTTCAACAAGACTGCCAAAGTGTGGCAAAATTTTGTGCAAGCCAGACTCATGCCAGTGGAGCATAGCCGCAAATAAACTCGAGCTCGAGTGTGTGTAATATTCTTCTTGATGACTGGAAGACCCATTAATGTGGGTGAGCTCATGCTAGGTGAGATGGCCCGCATACAATTTGGGAGGCAGATTAGGAGGTTTTTCTTTGGCAACTTACTCACACAATATATGCTCTACCGGGAGGTGTTGTAGTACCCAGAGTATGATGAGGTGGTGGAGGCGCCTAAAGGTCTATTGGACATCACATCCTTGTTGGAGCCTACGTCTAAGCTTACTCAGGTTGCATGGAACGAACAGACGAGAACTTCAACAGGTATCTTTATAACTCCTTGAATTTAATCATGAGTAGGGTTGGTGTCTCAGACGAGGAGCGTATGAATTTACGCAATGACTTGTCTAGTTCCCCCAAAGAGATGTTAGAGATTGCGCCTGGCAGCCCCGTTCACTCATCGGAGGATGCAAACACTATCAAAGGCTCAGACACGGAGGACGAGGTTGGTGATGTTATTACGGGGCCCATGTCATTGGTGCCTCTAGGACCTGATGATGTGCCCGGAACTGTGGATGGAGGGCATGTTGAGGAGGACGACTCTGACTGACAGGGAGTTTTCTTGTCACCCTACTCTGTTTTACATTTTTATATGCATCAGGGACTATGCATAGACTAAGTGTGGGGTGGGAGGACTACTACTTGTGATGTATTTTGTATAACTTGTATCAATTTGTTTCTTTTATTAGTTTTAGTCTAGTTTTTAGTCTAGTTTGTTTTAAAAAAAATTAGAAAAAGCTCGGACTTTTCCCGACGATAGATATTTTGGACAATTTTCTTGAGGGATAAAGTCTGATTAAAAATACCAAAAAGATTATTTTTTTTAGGATAGTTAGGTAGTATCCCTTGGGTTTTCTTTGGGCGCCAGTTCTTTTCCAAGGGTGTAGCTCGAACGGGGTACTTTATTTTTGTTAGGAGGAAGTTAGGAAGAAACTGAGTTGCTCTGAGATACCTAGTGACATGTTTGGTGCTGGCACATTAGGCTATGACATAGATTCTACCTTCCCGTGAATTTGGTTTGAATTGTGATGCCTAAGTAAAGTAAATAGCCTATTTTGTGACGCTTTTTCTCAGTTGTTCGACTTGTATGCCACAGTGCATTAGTGCTTAAATTTCTCAATTATGTGTACTTGCTTGACTTGAGAGTTGAATAGAACCGTCTTGATTGAGTCATGTGCAATATGTGTGTGAGGAATTATAATTCTCTGTACTATCCTGTGTAGTCTAGAACTTTTTCCGTGTGTTAATCGAAGCGAAATTGTTAAGTTGTGCTAATCTAGGAGATGACATAGGCGTTTCTTGCTAGAGCATTGATATGCTTGTCACTTGAAGATAAAATTTTCCGTTTCTAGCCCCTTTGAGCCTATAGATCTTTCTTTTGGCACCCACATTACAATCCTTACCCCTATTTTATTCTTAATATGAGATTGTTGAACCTTTACCTTCTAAGGCACTTAGTCGCTAAAAGAAGTAAGGTGAGAGATTGGGGAGTCGCTTTTGAGTGGAACCATGGAAGGGCCCTTTGGCGCACAAAAGTTGAAATCAAAAGTCACTAACCGATGAACTTTAATGTGTGGAGTGTGTGTAGAAGAGAAAAGAAAAAAGAAAAAACAAATAGTCAAATAATGTAGAAAAACACACATACCTCCTAATTTTACTAATTTATGCTAGTGGGAGTATAGAAGTGCTTAATGAAAAGGGGCTACGTTGTATATGGTTTGGGACAAGTGAATTGGTTGAGAAGAATATGTGCTCGAATTGTGAATGTAGTATATTAAAGTGCTTAGAAGGGTTAGTCACTATTCATAAATATATCATACCCATCCCTTAGCCTACATTACAACCTTAAAGTCCTAATTGATCCTACATTTGGCTAGCTTAGATTAGGAGAGATATACACTACAGGCAAGCTTATGGTACGACCACGGGATGCATATGAATTCTTTGTGAGAGTAAGCGAATTTTGTTCAGTTGTGCGATGTCCTTAATTTACATTCAAAAGCATATTTGAATGTGTGGACTATTCTATATTCACTCTTTTGTTTGTTGGTAAGGGCACATGATCTCATGAATGATTGGTAATGTTGTAAACTTCTCTTGTTGGGTGAGTGCGCAAGTTGAGGGTGCTCAGTGATAACGAGTCGACTCTTGAGGTTGGGTGGTTATGGATAGGTTATTTGAATTGATTGAATTGAAATGTTATACTTGGGCGTGCTTAAAACGGCAAGAATGTGAATTTTGCATATTCAAGCTTGATTTCCGGTATTGATCATAGTCAAGGGTAGAGTGTATGGTTAAAAGTTGAAATGCTCCTCTATAGTTGAGATTTGTACGTAGTTGGGCATATATTTGATAGTCATATTGCTCGAGAACAAGCAAGAGTCTAAGTGTGGGATGTTGATATTTAGGTTAAAGTATATATATTATATGTATATCGCCTCATGTTTTACTCGTATTTCGTGGATTTCGAATGTAAAATATGTTGATTTATATTAATTCGGAGTGTTTTTATGTGTAGGAATCATCCGGAAGCAATTGGGGGTGAAAGATGCGAGATTAGAGCAAAAACGGATGAAAAAAGGAAAGTTGGATTTTCAGCGCCACAGGCAGCGTGTGGCGCCACCTGTGACGCCACAGGCAGAATGCACAAGAAGCCAGCGCCAGCATGGGGTGTTAGGCTGGACGCTGGCAACGGAAAAATTGTTCAACTTTGCTCGGGACAAGGTTATTTCGACCCTAGACCTACCCTACGCATATAAAAGCAAGACTAAGCCTATTTTTGGAGGGGGCGCCACTTTGAAGGGGGAATACATACGAGAAACATTCGGGAGCGAAGAAATCTCAGTTTTCTTCATCTTTTCTTAGTATTTTCAATTATCCAACACTTATGAAATTTTTTGCTATTATCATGAGTGGCTAAAACCCATAGTTCTAGGATTTGTGAATCGATCACAACCCTGGAATATTTGTTTCTAATGAATACACAACAATCATGTTGCTGCTTGATAATTTAGTTACTAGTTAGAATTATTGTTTAGTATAATCACACTTTTGAACTCGGACTGACTCGATTGAATAACAATCTCGGTGAATTTAGTGGGTAGTAATACAAGACTCTATGGGTTCGACACTCAACTTATCATTTTATTACTTGTACGACCACGTATACTTGCGCGTGCGTTTGGGAGAAACTTCTATATAAAAGTCAAATTCCGATCAACTCTTACAATTTAAGCTTCCAACCTTGGAACTAAGTATCTCAATTCACTCCACAACCTCTCCGAATCCAAACCAAATACCCCGACAAGTCACGTATCCATAAATACACATATGTAAAGCATCAAATAAGAAAATAGGGCTAAATACTCAAAACGATCGGCAGGGTCGTTACACTCTGGTGAATCATCACAAATGCTACATGTAAAATCATGGAAGCATCAAAGTTCACATCCTCTTGAAAACATTATTATTGATCTCAATGCGGAAAAACAAACCAACTCATTCCTGAAGAATCTATGTCCATTCAGTGAATTCTTGTTACAAATTGAGCCAAAAAACATCAATGAGTCTCTCGATGATGCAGATGGATAATTTCTACACAAGAAGAACTAAAATCAGTTTGAAAGGACTAAAATTTGGCATCCGAAACCTAGATAAAATAATAGAACAGTCATATGAACCAGATGGATATTCAGGAATAAACTAAATGAGCAAGGAAATATCATAAGGAACAAGACTAGATTGGTTGTTCAAGGGTACAACTAGGAGGAAGGGACTGACTATGACAAAATATTTGCTCTTGTTGCTAGAATATAATCTATTAGAATCCTAATAGCTTTTACTGCATACATGGAATTCGCTTTGCTCCAGATAGATTCAAGAGTGCTTTCCTTAATGGGTATCTGAAGGAGGTAGCGTTTGTTATGCAACCTCATGGATTTGAAACTGAAAAATTCTCCGAGCATGTCTTCAAGTTAGACAAGGCTCTGTATGGCCTGAAACAGGCTTCTAGGTCTTGGTATGAAAAACTACCAAACTTCCTGTTGAATAATAAATTTCAAAGAGAAAAGGTGGATAACATATTATTTTTTAAGAAAAAAGATTAAAATATTTTACTTGTGCAGATATATATGGATGACATCATCTTTGGAGCTACAAATGATGCACTGTCCAAAGAGTTCTCTACCCTGATGGAAAATAGTTTGAGATAAGCATGATGGGTGAACTTATTTTTTCTTTGGGTTTACAAATTAAGAAAACCTCAACTGGAACAATGATCCATGAAAAAAAATATATCAAAGAATTAGTAAATAAATATAATATGGAATCATCCAATTCTAATGATAGTCCTATTGCTACAACCACAAAGCTTGATATGGATGAAGATGAAAAACAAATGTGGAACAGAAGTTGTACAAAGGAATGATAGGCTCCCTTTTATATTTAACTGCTAGTAGATTGACATTGTCTTTAGTATAGGTTTGTGTTCAATATTCCAAGCTAATCCAAAGAAATCTCACCTGAAGATAATCAAAAGGATCTTCAAATACGTGAAGGGGACACCTAATCTTTCCTTGTGGTATCCCGGGGGTATAATTTTAAACTTGTAGAAAGGAAAAGCACTTCAGGAACAACACATTTTCTAGGTTCTTGTCTTATCTCTTGGGGAACCAGAAATAAAATTAAGTAGCTCTATCTGCATCTGAAGCAGAAAATGTAGTTGCAACTTCATGTTGTGCACAGCTGTTGTGGATCAAGCAACAACTCAAGGATTATGGCAGTTGTGTTGACAGTGTGCCTATTTTCTGTGATAACACTAATGCTATAAATATTGATATAAATATATGTTAACATAAAAGGACCAAGCACATAGATATGAGGCATTATTTTTTGAGACATAATGTTGAAAATGACATATTTCTATAAACTTTCACAAAACTAAGAATTAAATTACTGACATTTTCACCAAGGCACTGAGTAAAAATAACTTTAAAAAGAATAGATTGGAACTGACATTGATAAGGTGCTCTCGGTAAGTCATCTCCCAATGGCTGGCTAGGCTGTAGTTAAGATGTGTCAAGTGACTAATACATAGTGTAGTGTTATACAATGCCTAGTATGCATGGTTGCCTTGGGAATTTAACTATTATTGATTTCTTATGATATTACCCTTATTATCTCAGAGACTTTACCATGGGTGAAGCAATGGAAGTAGCTAAAGAACTTGGTCCTCCAGTACATGTATGTGCCTTCTTTCAAATTATATTAAAGGTCCAAATAGTTAAAAAGTAAACTGCTTTAACTAGATCTTATGCTAAACACTCGAAGAATATTGCTCAGTCTGTAGTCCCAAAGAGAGCGGGGATCGAATTAATTGCCCATAATGGTTAGGAGTCTCTCCCTAAAAACTCGAACAGCAAAGCTCTAAAAGAAAATAAAATATTACTATTAAAGAAGTACAATTGAGATTAGACGTTTATCAGGGATTTTCTTCTTTATGTCAAATCATGACTCCTTTCTAGTCTATTCTATAAATCTCAATTCTTCCTCTTCTCTTCTAAAATCCTCTCTGAAACCCTACTGTGTTGAAAGCCTTCTCTACAAAATCCCTGCATTCTCGTCCTTATTTTTTCTTCGCCATGACAAAATCTGGACAAACACCGGTCAAGGAAAAGTTAAGCATAAAACCGTCTTTGAAAACCAAGTCTGAACAATCCAAGAAAACAGAGGATTTATCTTCAGTTGTAGTCAAGGATTCTCCATTACCATCAATGACCACTAAACCTTCTTCATCTCATGTAATTGTTCCCAAACCTTCTCCCCTTTCTTCAGAGGCTGTAAAATCTACTCCTATTATACTGCAGTCCTTGTCCAAACCTTAAAAGGTCAAGACCCCTTCTAGGAAATCAACAACGATATTCATTCAAGAGGAGAGCTCAAAGATTTAGAGGGAATCTCTTATTATTGAGACTACTATAGGTAATTTATGCATCTCCAACTAAGCTCCATATGTTAGCTTCTGCTATAGTAGGTACATCATTAGTAGTAGCTGAACTTTTAGTAAAATCAGTAGTTGAAAAAATATCGGTTGAGGGGGAATCCATTGTAGAAGAAACTGGCGATTTGCATGAAATTAATAAGGAGATAGAAAAAAAGAATGAAGATAAGAATGTTGATTCTGTAGAGAAAAATTATAGTTCGACAGTGGTTGTGAGTGATGACAAAGAAAGAGATGAAGTTGAGAAGGAAGGAGATATAGAAAAATAAATAAAAGTGGAAGTGATGAAGAGGCTCAAGGTGATAAACAAAGTGAGAGTGAAGAGGAAGCTAATCATGAAAAAAAGGAGTGAAGATGAAAAACAAGACACTGGATTGTTGACGGCCAATTTTGACCATCACCTTTTGAATTAATTTATTTATACTTAATAATTTGCAATGAATGTTTT
>AWOL01S0004017.1:55253-65912 GCA_000715115.1 Nicotiana otophora | reverse complement strand
AAAATATTTTCAATCAATAATACTTATTTTCACAAAATTAAGTACTAGTAGTTTTGAAATTAATATTTTTTCATTAGTATTATGGTAATTATAATTAAATATATCATTTTTAGATTATTAAAATGATTTTTATATACATCACATAGGCTTTATAATCAATTTAATGAATTACTCCTTAATTTCTAATTAATTAGATTACTATATTAATAATTCGAAATTAGTGTTACAATTTAGAAAACAGAGTATTTTATAAACAATTAATTACAATAATTAGTAGTATATCGGATAATTATAATTTTTACTATATTTTGTTGAAAATAATTAAGTTTATATAATTTAATTTTAAAAGGACAAAAATGGCTAAAGGTTATAATTACAATTCTCTATAAAATATAAAAGGGCTATTCGTTAAATAAGTAACAGCCCAAATGAGAAGCCCAAACAAATCTGACACAGTCCCCTCCCTACTCCACCTTGACGATCCAATCCTCTCTCCCTAAACCAATCGCAGCTCGCCACGTCAGTCGTCTCCCACACTCACAAAACAAACACATTTAATTAGACCGTCCATAAACGATCTACGTTTTAACTCCCATTTTCCTCTTAATTTTAAAATACTCAGAAGATTTAATCCTCGTCGTTGGATCACAAAGATCCAACAGACACTAAAATTCCCTACCAAAATTATTAACTCCCTAAAATATCAGGATCGTTGATCTTTTAGATCAACGGCCCATATTAAACCCTTGCGCTTTAACCTAGAGACCGGTTGGTCTCACTCAAAACCCTAAAATTATTTTCACTTCGTCCCTGCTGCCCCATTTTCCTTTCCTCTCTTATTTTCTCTCAAGCCCCAGACCACCAATCCCAGAAACCTTGCACCAAATCATGCAAGGTTATGAATCATGACATCAAATCATTCCCCATGCCTTCTGACTCCGCGAATCTCGCTGCTATCTCCCTGTTGCATCATAGAAATTCAAAATCTCGAGTTCTCTGACCCAAACACAAACATGAAACTTCAGTCTTCAAATCTTCTGATGCTGCGACGAAATTAGAGCATGCATGAGCTCCTTATGATGATTATTCTAAATCAGAGGTCAAATTCAATGACCTATGGACCTCCAGTCTTGGTCTGATGGGTTCTTCACTTGTAGCGGTTGTCACGCACTCATGGTAAGATTCTCACTCGTTTTCCCTCTGATTCACTCTAATTTCACCTTCTTTTCTATCATCATCTATCCTCCGTCTCTCTCCACTAATTGATTTGAATCTCTGAAACCCTAAGTTTTCACAGCCACTATAAATTGGGGCTTTGAATGCTCTCACCTAACATACCTAACAAGACCTAAGAAACCTAATGCGAGCACCCAAAAAAACCCACATTAAGATTTCAAAAGCTTAGGCTCTCTCACTAATTTATGTTTCTCTTTTGTTTCTGAGTTCTTTCACTGTTCAAAGCTTGAAGCTTTGGTTCCTATACGGCTAAGTAAACCTTTGTTTGGTCTGCTGCACAAAAGGAGGTCAGTATACCTCCAGCCCTTCTCGTTTGATTGTCTTATTTGAAATCATGAATACACTTTTGTATTTCTATTGACTGCTTTCGTTTATGATGCTTGTCGTTATTTTATGACTGTTTGTTCCTGCTCATAATGATTTGTTACTAATTTATGACTGACTGTTATGCTTTTGTGTGTCTCGAATCAGTATTGATTGAACTATTATGTGATCTTGATGACTATTATTTTGAATCAAATAGCCTATATAATTAAGTTCCTTGATGTGCCTTAATGACTTCCCAAATTTGTCTAAACTTCAAATTTCTTTACTGTTCTATTGTGGTCTTCATATATATCATACTAATTATATTTAGTGTAGTCTGTTCCTTTATATTTGAGGTTGTTATTTGATAACTTTAACTATAACATACATGAATACTTAAGGTTTAATCCTTCATCACTTAGTTGGAGTATGTCAGTCTAAGTGTTTAAGGTATTTTCTTTCTTCACATGAGTGTTTGTTAATCCTGAAGTAGCCTTTGAGTTATCACTGTGAAAGTCTTGTATTTGTATTTAAATGTTAATCATGTCTATAAGCCTTATTATATGAAACAGTCTCATTAAGATAACTAGGCCAACTCTAATGAACTTCAGTAACTATTCTTGCATGTATTCTGTTATGATCAAGTCATTTCTTATGAATTAGGCTATAATCATATCTGTTGTGGCTGAGTATTAATTATTATATCAATAAGTTGAATATAACTCCATCATATTTAGACTATCACTCCTTAATCTGTACAACTAAGTTAAACCTACTTAATATAAAGTCTCCCATGTCTTAAACTTCTTTAATGATATTGTTGACTTGACTTCATAAAGTTTTAAACTCAGCTTTGTTTGCAAAGTCATAATATTGGCTCAAATATCTTATGTAAGTACTTTAATGAAAGTTTGGCATCCATCTTTGTTTGTCCTTCATGCTCATGCTTGTGCATCCAGTATCATTAAAACTTTTTGAGTTCATTTGAGTCTACTGTGATCCACTATTAGAACTAATGGAAGACTTTGACATTATCTGTTTTACCTGAATATTGCAATATGCTTTGACCTTCCAATAAAGACAGCATGAATGTGAGACCTAGAGCTCTTTAAAAAGAGAGCAATCATATCACATGCTTACGGTAATATTGTCCTGTCAACCAGCACAAACAAATTTGTTAATGCTCTTAAGATATTCCTAAATGAAGCTAACAACCCAGCATCTAATATAAGTCAAGACATAGTTTATGATCTCTGCTAAGTGCCTTTGTATATTTTTTATGATCCTGCACTCATTCTGGTTCTTCAATGATTTCATACATGTTTGCACTTTCTTGAAACTGCATTAAGCTCTCTCCCTCTTTTAAAGTGAACTGAACCTAGTCTGTGAACTCTAAAAAAAATTTCTTGTTGTTACTGCTTGGATATAACAACCTACTTACTCTTAATAAGATTAGTGTGAGATTAACATTCTTAGAGAGAGGTGGTCATGTCATTAATTTCAAAGATAAGAAAGATTGGTGGCATGAGATTATATTAAGAACTCTTAAGAGTTCTATTTAAATTTATAAACATGTAGTCTTATTGAAACTTTGATTGTATTTTGGTATCTCTAACAGCATCTGTAGAGGTTCTGACTATGACTATTTGTCTAAAACTTTGATTGATACTTTCAAAGCTTCCAGTAGTATTATTAACTTGTGTGTGCTAAAGACAAGACTTGAGTCAGACCAATCACTGCTTAGTCTGATTAAGGGTTGTCAAGTCAAATACATCTATATTCATAAACTATTGAAGATTTGAACTGTGTGCTCTTTCTCTATCCTTAAAATACCTGATCTCAGGTGTTTGGTTCTTTAGTGGTAGCATGATAATATCTCTGCCTCTATGTGCTTTTGAAACTTAGCCTTTGGACTTGCTTAATGTGTTAATCATCCACTTAGTGTTGAAAATATAGTTATGAAAATAAAACTGCTTTGTGTCCTTATATTATTCTGTTTGGCCCTGTTAAGAAAGGGGTACACTTCTGTGGTGTGGTATTATTATGGTGACTGGTTTACATTGAGATTGCCTCATTGGAACGTAAACCTGCAGGGAAGAGTGAGTCATTAATGGTTAGGGTATTTAGGAGTAGGGTTTAACTCTTGGTTGGGCTGCTCTCCCTGGCACAAGCATTGCCCTAGACCATTGGGAACTTTGAAGTGTCAGGACATTCAAATGGGCCTTTGACCTTGAGTGAAACTCTACACTTAGCCTCTAATCCATTGATATTCATTACTCATTTTGGGTTTAGTGTTTAATGACAACGAAAGGTTTTCAATGTAAATCATTTACCATACATAACCGCCACATTAATATGACCTTTCATAATATTTAAGTATTGTTAGTTGCTATATTTTATTGTCATTTACTCATATATTTCATGTATGATTGTATGTATAGAATATTATTTCTAATGACTTTCTCTCTTTTTTTTTGAATATGTACAACCATTGGGCTTGCTGAGTCCTCAAGGAAATCAGGCCCAAACTCCACATCATGCATCCAAAATCTGGAGCCTGTTGTTGTCCATTCCCGCTGATTATTGGGCCTACCTCTTTCAGGCCCAAACCAGAGTCATTCCTTATCTTTTTACTGCTTCATTACATCTTGTTATTTATATTCTCTTACACATATATACATTGCACTAGTCATATTTGATTTAGTATTTTGCTTTACCTTTTGAATTACATAAATAACTTAAGCAAGTCTTAAAGAACATAGGGTTAAAAGAAATACTAGATAGTAACTATTTTTAATTCATTAATCATGTACTGTTCACATTACTAATCTGCTATGTTTTGCTAACATTTTCGTGAAGATTTTGAAGCTAAAATAGTTAGCAAAGACGGCAGTCGATCTTTCAAAACCAGAAACGAATCGCAAGACTAGCCTTCTAAAAGAAATTGACTCTTTCAAAGCTTAAGGGCTACCGTCCAGCAAAGACCTCCAAATATTCCCTCAAGTCTAAGATTTAAGTAATGTTAGAAGCCAAGGTATATCTTAGACTCACTTGCTTATAACATCTTAGAATTATATGAGCATCCATTCTTTAAAAAAACAGAGTGTTTTCTACATGCTTCACGTAACTATTCAATTTTAGAACTCTTTCAATTACACCAATAGTAGTTTTCAAGACTCATACCTATTTTAAATTTCGGATCCCCTTTAACACCATACTCTCACTTAGGTAAACAGTAAGTCATGCCTCTCTAATACTAATTAAGCATAATACAAACAACTAATTATTTAAATCTTGTCTAAGTCCTATGGAGCTACCTCAGGTAGATTTTAAGGAGTGCCTAACACCTTACCCTTAGAAGAACAAGAACTCTTACCAAAAATCTCACCGGTTAGCAGACTAATAAGGAATATGACTTTAGTAATTAAATAAGTACCCTAGTATACCTTTAAATATTAGGTGGCGACTCTGTTTCATCGACAACAGAGGAATCACAAGTTGAATCTTATTTTGGCTCGTGCAAAATAGGCTACAACAGGGACGGATGAAGAGGATAAGGAGGAGAGTCAGGAGTCTGAGGATTCTATGACTCATAGGAATGAAGTCATTGGTCCCTTGGAAAACCTTGGAGATGAGTATGTTTCCCCCACTATGGAAGGAGTGATTGAAGAATCAAGGACTTTACTTGCGTCCTTCCCTGGTGTTGAAGATTTTGAAAGTGATGAAGATGATATACCTCTGTCAGAAGTTGGTAAGAAAAGAAAAGAGAAGTTAAACACTGTGCAAATTACTTCAACTAAAGAGAAATCTGTGAAAGCATCAAAGATTACCACACATGTTGTTCCTCCATGTAGAACTCCTATTACTAGGAGTAAAAGGAAGGCAGAAGATGAGATGTTGACCGAAACTGCCAAGAGGAGCAGTAAAGGCAAAAAGTCTAATGCGCCTAAAGAAGCAGTGGTAGAAATTAATGAAGAGGAAACTGTATCACTTGTTAAGAAGAGGGTGGTTACCTAAAAGAATCTTACTGTAAAAGCTTCAAAGGCAACTACTTTTGAGGATCAAGGGAAGAAACGAGGGAAAAAGAAATCAGCACAGCCTGAAGTAGTTGACAGAGTTAAGGAGTTTGGGAGTAGAAAAATTTTGAATGGGAAGATTTTGGCAAATACTTATGAACCGGGTATGGCTTAGTTAAAAGAAAAGATTGAGTTGCAAGGTTGGACTCATCTGTTTGTGAGGCCTTTTCCTCCAACCTGTGAGCTAGCTGTAGTGGAGTTCTAAGTGAAACTTTTAGTTTGATGGTAAAACTGTAAAAAAATGTTCAGTAGGAGGCTTTGATCTGTAATTTGATAATGAAGACTTGGGATTACTGTTGGATATTTCCTCCAAAGGCTTTGATAACTACTTGAGAGAAGAAGTAGCCAGCAATTGATGACAATGTGCACGTTGGGGTTGATGTGACAAGAAAGTTCTTTCAGAACTTCGAATTGGACATTCCTACTATAGTGCTCAAAATTGACATGATCCCCTTTCACAAGCTACTGTTTCACTTTGTACACTCCTGCATACTTCAAAGATTTGAAAGGAGGCATGAAGATACTCTTCTAGACATGACTGTGATGTTGTTAGATACTGGGAGACCAATAAATCTGTCAGGATCGATGATCAAATATATGGAGGTTGCTCACACAACCAAAACTTCCCATGCAATACCATATAGGTTCCTGTTGACTGGATCTTCCTGAGCTTAAGTATGAAAACTATAATTATGTAATGGACAATGTGACTCTAAAGCGGTGTGGGTGCAGTGATATGAAGTCCAGAGATGGTGGTTCAACACTCATACCAGGCAGCAGCTGAGCTTTCTATGAGACTGGAGTTGGCCTTGGAGGAGTAAAGAAGCTAAGAGATGAGAATGATTATCTAAGGAAGGAAACAAAGGAGCTTAGAGAGGAGCTGAGGAAAGACAGAGAGGCTCATGCCCAACAAATTGCTTCTCTCCTGAAGGCCTTGACCCCTTCCACCTCGCGGCCTCTACTAATTACCCAATAATTAATTAACGGTTTAGATTTTAATTTTTTCAATATTATATATTGAATTTTATGTGTTTTGATGATTAACAAATAAGAAATGAACATGTGCTAAGAACCAGTTTCTTAAAGGGTGTATTGGAAACTCCTTTGAAACTACAGTGTTTTGCCTACATAAAACATGTTTATTTCATTCCCTTTTCAGAAGGAAAAAAAGAAAAGCATTCCATGGTAGCCACGACACATTTCTCGTATGTTTCCTTTAAAGAGTCTGTACTTCTTACTTTTGCATCCCAAAGGCTGAAATAATCCTCTTCCAGCAAGGGGAAAATGTGGACAAAAGACATGTTGGCGCCAGTTGCTATAACAGAGTACTGTCCGTTTTGTTTTCCAGCTCCCAACAGACAGATCATCACACAACTCTAAGAGAAATTACCTCTCATCTGATGCATGTTGCATATGACCATTAAAAATAGCAATGGAATCATTGCAACGTAAAACAAGTTGAACATATTACAGCAATCCACAAGTGGCAAGACCCAACCGTTCCACACCATGAGAATAAGTTGAGGCCTGACGAAAGGTGAATCAGGATATAAGAATTCTGCACCTAAAGCCACACCATAGGCTGCCTATAAACTATTTCTGAAATAACAAATGATTGATTATAATAGAAGGGTAAAAACAACTTTTGGGCATAGAACCAACCAACCAACCAGATGATTAAAACCCTCATAGACATGCATAAAAGTTTTCTGAAAGATTTGCTTGGCCACTTTCACAGATCACTTGTAGAACTCAAAATCAGTATCAGGCTTTTTCACGTTCGTCCTGTACCCCTTTTCGAAGTCCTTGGGAAGAATGACATATCGATTCTTGCGCACAGCATGCATACCCGCTTCTTGACATATTGCAGCAATCTGAAGATATTGCAACATGCATCACATATATGCATTGCCCAAATTGACTCATTGATAATGGTTACTTGCATTTCTATCATTACTAACCACAGTATTTATCCAACACAAGGGAAGAAAGGACAAAACAATTGCACCAAACTATAGAACCATGAGCACTGACCACTGTTCTTAACATTCTAGATAAGTAGCAAAGGACCCTATTTACCAAACCAAAGCAGATAGAGAGTTGAAAGACTAACCTCAGCAGCACTAATTTTGTCAGGGCGAGAAACATAGTCCTCCAAGTCGACCTCATCACCTAAGTTCATCTTAGCAGTGCAGACCTGCCCAAAATAATCAATTTTAAATTGTGCTTGATTTAGTATGAAAAAGCGGAAATACTTTTGCAGGAGATGCACAGTTTACAAGTTCATCTATCTAAACTGCCTACACTCGTCCTTCCTCTTCACTTCTTTTTTCCCAGGAATGAGTGAGAGGAAAGAAGACAAACATGAGTAGAAGATCATCTAACAACCAAAACTCACCTGAAAAACAAGCCTTTTCTGACGCCTATCAGGCAAAGGAAATTCAATCTTACGATCAAGCCTTCCAGGACGCAGAAGTGCAGGGTCCAATGTATCAGCTCTATTAGTAGCCATAATAACTTTCACATTAACAGTTTGGTCAAAACCATCCATCTGCAGACAAAAACCAGAAGGAAATTCCATAAATATTCAAAGTATTTACATCTATACAGCCAGAACTACTTTAGATCTAAATAAAGAAGCATACCTGATTTAGCAACTCCATAAGGATACGCTGGACCTCTCTATCAGCTCCAGTCTGAGCATCAAACCTAGCAGTAGCAATTGCATCTACCTCATCAATGAATATGATTGCTGGTGCATTTTCTTTGGCAAGGCGAAAGACATCACGAACCATTCGTGGGCCCTACAACAATCAAAGATTAAGTGAAATTATCAAAACTAGTATAAAATTAAAGCCAATGGTGGCTTTAAGCGATCCCATTTCACCACTCTTCATTCAGGATCAAAAAGGTTGTATCCAAATGAACATGCTGCAAAACATACAAAATGCAATGCAAAACTGCATTTTGACATAATTGGACTCTGCTACCTGATTGCAAGCAGATCTGTCTATAATAACTTCCGTATTTCGAAAAATGGTTCTCATAAATGATGTCTGCTAGTCAGTGTTATTAAAAGCGCACGCTTCTCGCTTAAAGCGCAAAAGCGAGGCGAGGCGACTGACCTGCGCTTTTCTGCCCTAAAGCGCGACTCACATGAATAAGCGCACGCTTTACCCTAAAAAGCGAGGCGATGAAAAAAGCGCAGAAAAGCTCGCTTAAGCAAGGTCCAGCCATCAGCTAGGGTTTTTTAAAAAAAATTGCAAATACACTTATGCACAATACTTCCAGACATCTACTTCTCTGCTGCAAGCGACGACTACACTGTTCGAGTAAGTTTCTCTTCTTCTCTTCTTCTCTTCTTCTTCAGTTCTTTCTCTTCTCTTCCTCTTCTGATTTTCTCTGCTTGTTAACTGTTCGACTCCTTTTTCTCTTCTTCTTTCTATTTTTTTCAGTTTTTATTGCTCTGTTCTGCCCTAATTTATGCTCTGTTTTTCTCTGTGTGCTCTGTTCTTTTTTTTTCTGCTCTTCACTGTTCACTGGTTCGACTCCTCTCCTCTGTTCTCTTCTTTTCTATTTTTTTCAGAACTCATTTCTCTGTTCAGCCCTGATTTTCTAATTTATGCTTGTGCTATGTTTGACAAGAGTGGGTTGCTCTAGTGGTAAGCACCCTCCACTTCCAACCAAGAGGTTGTGAGTTCGAGTCACCCCAAGAGCAAGTTGGGGAGCTCTTGGAGGGAGGGAGCCGAGGGTCTATCGGAAACAGTCTCTCTACCCCAGGGTAGGGGTAAGGTCTGCGTACACACTACCTTCCCAGACCCCACTAGTGGGATTATACTGGGCTGTTGTTGTTGTTGCTCTGTGTTTTCCAAATTTCTGCTGTTATTCTCTGTTCACTATTCACTGTTCTGTTTTTTTTTTTTTTTTTTTTTTTTTTTGGCTGTTGATTGTAGTAAATTCAATCTTATTATTCAATGGCATCAAGCCAAAAAAGAGATCCAGCTTGTGATTTTGTTTTGTTTTGCATTTGCTTAATATGTTATGACTTTTGAGGATTATTGACTATCTAGTTTTAGTATCTATTATTTATTTCTTGATTTAAGAATTGAAACATTTGCTTAATATGTTATTTTTATTGAGTTCTTGGTCATTTATCTATGCCTATTTAATTTTTATTTATTTATGTGTTAAATTGCGCTTCACATGAAAAAAGCGTGCGCTTCGCTTCGCGCTTCAGCGAGGCCTCCTCGCTTTTTTCCGCTTCTCGCTCTCCAAAACACTGCTGCTACTGAAAGATGATTGAAACCAAAGAACCTGACGTCCCAATCGTTGTATTCCTTAAGGTTGGAGGTATTCCTGGACATTCCATGTTACTTTATAGCAGTGATTTAAAAGGCACAAGGCAAACAGCTTTCAGGATTTATCATCTTTGGCATACGAAAACTATAATGTAAGTCAGAAATACAAAAGACAAGGTAAGAGAAGGGCAAACCAATAAGCAATTAAAGTATAGAGGAAAATAGAGTAGCAAAGACTAGAGAATAAATCGACTACGTCACAGACTGGAATAGAGATGTGCACCAGCTATCAGGTGTCATGTATGGAGTATCTGCTCTCAAAGAAGAGCGAATGTTCCTTCAATACGTGGAAAAATCCCTATTATAAATTTTTATTTGGACTCACATGTTTCCCAAGTTTTGATATTATTTTGTCTCTATTGATTTTACTATTAGGTGTATTCCGATCTGCTTGCGTTTTAGGAAATCAAAAAGAGGTCAATTCATCAACAACGCCGAGGACATCTGTATTTTTCCCGAGAGAGAGAGAAGAGAGAGATAGAGAGAGAGAGCGTGTGAGAGAGAGAGAGAAGGGGGGGACAGGAATAGGCTTTGCAAGCTAGAACTTCATCATGAGTTTACTCTTTTCTTCAAAAATAATAAAACCAGACAATTAAATGTGTTTAACATGATGCTCATCAATGAGAAACTTTAATGTAAAAAAGAGTTATTTTTCCCAGGTCGGAAAAGAATTCACTCACCCC